>JBANCV010000901.1:0-23141 GCA_037040105.1 Amiota albilabris | reverse complement strand
AGACTTGAACGGGAATTGAACCCGCAACTCTAGGATGTAAACTCGGCGCACTAACCTCCGAGCCAACGAGCCAGTCCGCATTCTTTTTAATTTTAATTCCATCTATGTATTATTCATTCTTTAAGTGGATACCAAGTATTTTATATTTATGCAATTGTAGTTATGCTTTCTACATACAGTGGTGATCAAAACATTTGCAACAAAAATTGAGCTTCTCCTAATACAAAATACCACACCACTTAAAATTCGTTGCTATTTTCATTTAGGGTATTGTTTCTGTATTATATTAAAAAAAAAAACTAAAACATCAATTCTTAACTTACGGCAAGAAAAAAAAAACAAATTAACTAAAGCAAAGTCATAATTCAATTGTGCAAAACATTTTTTTTATTTTTAATATAATACAGAAACACTACCCTAAATGGAAATAACAACAAAATTTAATTCGTGTGGTACTTTCTATTAGTAAAGGCTCAATTTTTATTCAATTTTTTTAAAAAATTCAAGTTAGTTTAATACAATTATAAAGTAATAAAGTATTATAATAATGATTCAGAACTAATAGTAATAATAATTCAAGAATAATAGTAACTAGGTTATCGCAACGTTTAAACTCCGTATTTCACAACTCCTTCCGACGACCTTCAGCAACTGACCTTGTCGATCAACTAACAGCTTCTCAAATCACCTGCTCAACAGTGGGTGGGTGTTATCGGTAACCCTGCTACAGGGTTCTTACCACCCTGTTCTTCGTCATCTGACTCAGATGACATAACATCCTCATTGTCTGTCACGTACCGTCAGAGCTCCAAGTTATCACAACTGGTATTAGTAAGATTCGGCCCTTCAACTTTTCCAAACTTGCTGACATCGTAACGACGCTTGCTTTTAACCTTCGTAATCTCGTAAGGCCCTAAAACTAGCTTGCTAGTTTTCTTTCAGCCACAAATTGCGTACGTTTAATAAATCTTCAACTTTGTACCCGTATTCGACTTTTCGTTTTCGGTCATAGTTCTTTTTATACGCCACTTGCCTTCGCAAAATATGTTTTTGAGAATCTTCTCGCAGTTGTTGCCGTACACTATCGAAATTAGAAATTAACTCTTCCTCTAGCAAACAATTTAGGTGACAGCTAACATCAGCATTCATGTTGATTGCAAACAGCAACTCAAAAGGTGACTTCTTTATTGACGTGTGCACATGCGTATTCATGTCTCTCTGTGCATCAGGAACATAAGTATACAACTTAGTTGGATTTTCTGCGGACATCTTTTGGTTACTCTCTTGGGTATGATTGAGAGTATTGACCAATTTACACGTTCAATTTGCCCATAACCACGGGCAACACCTGCTGTTGTTAAAACATGTTCGCCTCCGATGCCTTTGGTAAAGTCTTCAAACGCGTTTGATGTGAATGCTGACCCCCTGTCATCGACCATTTGACTTGGAAATCCATAAACTACAACCCATTCATTAATACGTTTCAAAGCTGCATCGTAGCCTGTCGACTTTGTGGGATATAACGAAACAAATTTAGTAAACCCATCTACCATGGCGAAAATATATTTATATTGCATTGTCGAAACGTCCATAGGTCCGAGATGATGACCACATGTAGTGAGTTCCTTTATCAATACGTGCCAGCAAGCCTTCCTTCTTGCCCTACTTGTTGTTGTGTATAAAGCACTTGACACAGTTATCGATCATACGCCATATTTTGCCCTCAACATGTGGAATGTAACAATTCTGCTAAATCGTGAGTAAAGTCTTTCGTACGGCGTACTGCCCATCATTGCATGCTTCACTGATGATTTCTCATTCCATGCATTGTGGAATAACTAATAAATCTATTCCTTCTACCGTTTTGTAGAATAAACCACCTTTGCTTTTATAATCGGCATATGGACGACTGGTAAGAATTTCGTCAATAGCAACAATCAATTCGTCTTTCTCCTGCCTTCTTAATCCTCGCAGATATCTCCGAAACGGTTATAATCATTACTTCTGCGTAACGACTGACGCAATTACATGTTTTAATCTCTGACTTGGTCGATGCTCTATAACAAATTCATAATCTTGTAGATATAATATCCAGTCTAGAACTTGTCGTGGCACATTACGTTTCGATGTGGTTTGCTGAAATGCGGAACAATCTGTAACCAGTTTAAATTGCATCCCTAAAAGATAGTGGCGAAACTTTTTTAGTGCAAGATAAGCTGCGTACACTTCCAGGACATAGGTATGCCGTTGCGAATCGGCATTCGAAGTCTTTTTGCTCCAGAAAACAACTGGGTGGAGCTTCAAAATGTTATAGTAATACGGCACCAAATCCATCTAGTGATGCATCTGTATTTACTTCCGTTAGCGCATCTCTGTCAAATATTCCAAGAATTGACTCTCTACATAGAGCATTCTGAAGGTGTTGAAACGACTTCATTTCATTTATCTTTATTTGAAATGGCAAATCTTTGCGTAACAAATCAGTAAGTGGTCGTGCTATATTTGCGTAGAAGACTACACGTATTTTACAAATCTTTCCATCTTCTATGGTGGGTCCCAAAAAACTGATATATAAATATGCCATCCATATATACTTCTAAAACATTTTGCTTAATGAGGTCTTTGTTTACAAATCTAACAAATGCAGCTGGTGAGTTACAAAATCCGAATGGAGCCCAATTGATCTCATACAGGCCGTCTTTAGTTACAAAGGCCATGTACTTCTTGCTGAGCTGCTTAAAGTCAGCACACATTCTGTAACTGCCATCTTTTTTCTTCACCACAACTACACGGCTGGCAACGTTCGAAGATGATTTACGAATACCTTGCTTCAGCCATTCTTCAACCCGTCGTTCTACTGCATGGGCTTCTTTGATTGGTAAACGACTCGGTGACCGTTGAGATGGCTTTATAGTACTTTCAGGAACAATCTCAACCATAACTTCGTTGTTGACGGTTAGTTCAGCTGGTTGGTTCGCTTCTATCATATTTTGTACAGCCTCTTTGTACTGTGGAGGAACAACAATTGTAGTATCACGTTCAATTATATTGTATATACTTATCTGATTTTGCAGTTTATTGTACTCTTCTTGAATTGATGATAACCATGTTGGTTCATGATGACACAAAAGTAAAGTCGTACTCGAGAAGGACGTAATACTCGATCTTGTCGTCAGCAATGACAACAATTTTACGTTGCGTTTTCATCGAGTCAACTTCAATTTATACCTCCAACTGACCAATAGGCATCGTTGATTTATTATCAAGGCCTCGAAGTGTAGAAAAACACCTTCGTAACTTGCACTTTGTGATCTTTCTAAGCACTTTTTCTTTCATTATCGTGATATCTGAGCCCATATCGACTAGGCTATAACGAAGACTTAAAAGACTTCTACTTCGTTGATTTTTATTTTTTTTAAGTGTTTGAGCATTCACCACAGTGTTTACATTCTTAATTGTCTTTTCGCAGCTTTTTGAGATATTCACAAACTGATTGTACTTAAAACATTTTGACTGAGTAGAATAATCTTTTCTCAAATGATCTGTTGCTCCACAATTAAAACGATTTTGCTTTTCCGCCACTGTATTGCTTTATTGATTAAACTTGTTTTCACCTTCGTTAAGTCGTTCATATGTTTCATAGTTTTCTTTTAATGCAGGTGTGCATAATATATTTATTTTCATTACGTATTTTTAGTCCATCAACTACATAATGTATAACTAAACCTTCATCAACATTTCTTTATCTGCAATACATACTCATGAAAAGTTTCCTCTGCTCTCCTCCCTCTTTCGCCTAGCTTCTTGTGTACCTCTGCGCTTGACAGTGTGCGCCTGAATTCTGCTACTAAGGTTTCATTATTCAGATTTAAGATCATAGTGTAGTTAATCATCTCCAGACCGAGTGTCCATCCTTTTTGTGAGTTGATTCGTTCGATTTGTTGATTTGCAGGGTATGTGGTTGAAGCAAGCAGCAAGTGCAGTTTTTTTTTTTGCTGCGATACCTGTAGATGGGAAATTTGCGTCATTAGACGCATCCGAGAAATTTTTTAATAAAATATTTGCAATCTCTCTTTTGTTTTTTAAATGCTGTGATGTTACTGAGTTAACGATACTGTGTATGGTTTTACATGGGCTTAAGCCACAGAATCGTCTTATATAGTGCCAGATTTTACTGGATGATGTGGACGGCTTGGTTTGGGATGTGAACTTTACAGTGATTTCTGTTTTTGCTAATTTAGTGCTCGTCGAAATTGTTCATTAGCTTTTTATACTCTTCACGTTGTGAATAGTATTGTCATGAAATTTTTAATGCAAATAAGGAGACATTGTAGACCTCATAAAGTATATATATTCTTGATCAGCGTGACGAAACAAGTTGGTCTAGCCATGTCCGTCTATCTGTCTGTATGTATGCAAACTAGTCCTTAAATTTTTGAGCTAGAGGGCTGACATTTGTTACGCAGCTTTCTTTTTACCATACGCAGCACATTTGTCAGCCGAATCGGAACACTAGAAGGGGTACCTCCCATACAAGCCCCCATCTATCAGCTTGAATTTTGAACAAAAGGTTTCTATTCTTGACTGCGATTGGTAGCATACCAGGGCTACTATCGCGCCGAAAGAAGCAAGAGTGACCTGGGGTTTAGTATAATGTTCAAGTGAGCAGAAGCAGGAAGTGATTCGTTGAACGTGCCGCAATAAGTAGATAACTTTCTCGAGAGTTCCTATATATGCCAGAACGAAAACCCGGAATGGCTTCCTTCTACGGCTACGGTTATGTCGGATGAGGGGATTAGATTAAATGGGTTAAAATTAAATTTTTAATTATCTATATTGTTCTGTGCTATTGAATTAGTTTTCATATGACTTGTGTTTTTCTTTGCTGATATTTTCACCTCGTTCGTGAGTTCCATTATGGGGTGCTTTTGGCAGATGCTGGGTTATTAACAGGATTGGAAGATCAAGATTGAATGATGTCGTTGTAGGATGTTATTGGTCTTGGAAATTGGAGCTAGTACCGAACGAGCCGTGGCTGAGTATGAGGTATTGGAGATTTGATAGCGTTCATGGTAAATTATTGGCATGCTTCATTTGGCAGTCTCGGTCAAAAAAAAGTTGGCGATCGTGTTTTCTTTGCAATTAATGCAGCATTTAAGGCGATTACAGGGTTCTGTTTTGTTATTATTAGAGAGTCTACTTCCTTCTTAAGAGTTTTCGTGAATTCAGTTACATTCTTCGCTTTCAGCTCTTGTATTATTCATATTCAGCAATATCTCTTAAATCATTGCAGTGTATTACTCCTTTCGTGTAATTTAGTGTGTTGATTTGGTTGTTTAGATATTGGAGTTTAATTAGTTTGTTGTCTTGAAGCACGGTACTTTTTTTCAGAAGAATAGTGCCGTTACGTAGTTTAGTACACTCTTCTATTACATCATTGCAATAACTTTTTTAATGAGTGAGACAGATTGGTTAATGTTTCATTTTGGTCAATTCTTTTCATTATTAAATATGAAGAATTTTTTAGTTTTTGTTTGTTTATATGGATTTGGTGAATGTTTTGTTTATCACGTAGTTTTCTTTTATTCACATCAGGCTGTTGTTGTTTAATCATGTTTTCTTTACCATTTTTAATTTGTAAAAATATACAATAAGAGTTTGAGATTAATTTCCCGTTAGATTAGTTATTGGAGCTTATTTAAGTAAACTTGTAAAGTATAAGCGCGGAATAGCAAAATAATTCGTCTTTACTCAACAAGTTATAGAATCAAACTAAAGATGTTAAAGTTTTACAAAAGAAAAATATTTTACATTTTATAATAAAATATCAAAAGCCTAACGTAGCATGTTTTGGAAACACCGCTGAGCAGACAACAATAATTTGCGAAAAACGAGAAGTTGCCTTTGAAAATGCAACCACAGCTTCACTCTGGGGATATCGCACATTACAGCACCCGACCAAATTTCCTCGAACCACTGGTAATAATCGAGGACGGTCTCATTGGATCAAAGTCAGTTTTCGCAAATCGAAACAACATTGTAAAAGGGACACACGGTATTGCAACTTCATCTTTAGTAAATATCACTGACCACCTAGAGTTATTGATCCTGCCATAACTCCATAAGCTTAGCATGAACAATCTGCGCCACATCGATGGAGTAAAGACAAGAGTAACTATGAATACCATACTATCAGGCATTGTGATAATTATCAGAATGGTCTTGTATTATGCACTGCTAAAATTCATCCAGCAATCGAAGAAGAAAAAACAGCAGCGATACTTTCTTGAGGTCAAAAGCGAAGGAGGAGTTGACACAACGCCAAAAAAACTTGATGCACCGCACCATGCAATGAATACAATGTTAGCGTCTGTATCTATTACGGATTGTACAGAGGTTCTTTGTGGAAACCTCGGAATCAGCATTTAGCGTAAAGTAATAATGCAGGGCTAAATTTGTGGTTCGAAGCTGTCATTCTCGTTTCATAGTTCCGTGTTGCTTGTGGTTGGAACACCGACTCGCGGTGCAGACAACATAAGTTCGAACCCATCTTAAGCTGAATGTGATCTTCTTCGCAATTATCGCATTTATTCGCTTCATATAGCATTTTATTCATAGTAATTTGTAATCAAGTCGACTCACTTCTTGATTGATTCGAAACATATTCTACAACAACAATTCTACAATAACGTCATTTTCCTTGTGGTTGTTGTCGAATCAATCTCTTAATTAAGGCTTGTTTAGGATATGGCAATAGAAATACACATTCTATGAAAATTTGAAGACTCTTCCTACTGTAGTTCATGAGATTCAGAAATCGAAAAACGTTAAATTTTGTATTTTTGCACTCAAAATTTTATACCAAATTTTTGCCCAACGCCGCTAAGGAAGTTTCATTTCATAAAGTTTTTTTAATATCAAACATTAATTTGAACTGCGTATGGTAAAAAGGAACCTATGTCCAAAATTTTAGTTCTCCAGCTTTTAATTTAGAATTTATGCCAGAAATTTGGAAAAAAAAACCCAGTGTTGGGCAGGAGATAAAAGCTGCCGAGATTGACGAGGGTTCGTCACAAGGTATGTAAATTTTAAAGAACGTTCTCCCAGCAACCGGACTATTCCAGGGAAAAAGAAAAGACTCTTAATTCGTACGGGAGTATCAAGAAATTACATCAGACCCCGCTGAGAACTAAGACAAGATAAGCAAGTACGTATTGCAATTCATTACATTCAAAAATATTAAAGATCAGAAATAACCGAGTTTCTAAAAGGTGCAAATTTGAATTTTACTCAAATAAGAGATACAGTGGTACCTCAGTCAATGAGGGATTTTGTCTGTATTTATTAAAGAATTATTGTTTTTACAGACTCTAAAGCAGGCCTATCCCTTTTGGTTCCGTGGACCACATTAGAAGAATCTGCGGTGAGTTGGGCCATAAAGAAAAATTTAGAATAAAGTGGTGATGTGTTGAAAAACCCTTCATTGGGAGCAGAAACATCTGCTTTTGGTGTTGTGTGACGAGAGTTGACTGAGTGGAAGACGGGTATATAAAAAGAGATCGATGGTGGGTGCAAATCAGTGTAGGGAGCAATGAAGAATCGACTCAGTGCACAAGCAGATGCAAACACAAATGCATAAAAAAAATAAAATCTCATAAGTCAGAATCTCATATCCAACAATTATGCATTTTCTTTTTGAACAATAATTTTTTGATGAGAGTATGAAACTGATGAGATTGTTTTCCGAACTCTGCTAACTGTAGAAAGGCTACGACCGCTGATGCGAACACATGCAAATTGTAATAATGAAAATAAATTCATAATAATCATTTAACCTAATCACTTCCATAATCACTTAGATTGTTGAATAACACAAGTTATTCATAATTCGTTTATATTTTGCTTGAGCAATGAATATTAAATATGATTATTACATTGAAAAATGAGTAATGCCAAAAATTGTTGCAATCAATGCACGCCTATAATACATACAAACTAGACTTGTGTATGGGTGCATTCAAAACAGGTTTTGGATGATTCACTTTAAAACACATTCATATTTTGCTATATCTATTTGTAGTGAATATGAGTGTGTGAGTTTGATTTCTGCAATGTAAATGTTCTGCAGATTCACATGTTCCTCTGTACACAGATTGGAATGAAAGTGAATGTGGCTACGATGAAAAGAAGAGTATAGCATTTCATTGAACACTTCAATCCTGTTTTTTAAACAATAAACGAAATGAAATAACTACGAAAGTAAACAAAGAGAAACGTCAGCAAAAATGATCACAACGGCACAGCTTCCTCACACAGTATCGCTTCCCTTATCCACTACGACAACAATATTTACATTTTCCATACAACTCATTTTATTTGGATAGTCTTCTTCTTGTTCGTTCTCGTTTGTTTGTTTATCGACTGATCACTCACTTTACCACTTGTAGACAACAATACCCACATTGTATCAATCGTTGCTGTTGTACTCAATGCTTAATTTCATTTGAGAACGCAATACCCATACTCACATTCAAAGAGAGACCAAGCAAACTCATAAAAACTATTTTTCTCTCACACAACATTCACCAATGCATATGTCTGCCGCTTATTCTATTATTATGTATAGATTCATGAATGGCAACTTTTGTTGGGAATGTAAATAATTCACCGCCCAAGTCTAATACATACCGTTATTCGTATTTAATATACCATTTAATTTCTTTTTTAAAAGTACAGAGTACAAAAAACTCAACTTGCCTATGTATGTACGTTATATGATGAATTTATTGCAATCCAACATAAAGATTTTTAACAAAAGAAAATTAAAAAAACATTATTGACATATGCACACATGTCAACGCATAAGTTATAGGTATCTTTTAAATAATAAATTCAAATTGATACATTAAAAGTAATGTTTCTTAATACGAACCTTATCCTAAGATTTATTCATGTTCTAGTGGAAATAGTGCATATTTTTTATATGATTACTTTAAAAATATTTATGATTCATCATCTTTTTACAACTGTAAAATAAACAAAATAAAATCGATGATATCACTCATTGAACAAAGAAACTTTAGGAAAGGGTAGATAATTTTTATAAATGCACGCACTTCTTTCCACTGTATTTTTTATTATGTATGTAACATACATATATGTATGTTCAACCAAGAGTACACAAATACTAGAAGTTTCAAATTATATCCTGACCATTTCAATTTAGTAACACAGTAATACAGAGTATTTGTGTCTGAGCGCAGTGCTGAACAAATAGTAGAATTTTTTGTGTCGGGTAAAACAGAAACAGAAACGGAAACAACAGTTTTGGATCTGTTTCTGTTTTTTTGGCAATGTTCAACGTAGGACAGAAGACGAACTGTTGCATTACTACTGTTTTGTTTCAATTCAGAAGTGAATACAAATAAAAATATAGAAATATATTTCAAAAATCATCATTAAAAGCAAATTGATTAACTTATCACTGTAAAAACGTTGAAATTCTTCATAGATTAATGAATAATGTAAAAGTGAACAGTTTAATGTGATTACTCAATTAGTAATTAAATATGGCTATGTTAGTAAATAAGATAGAATATCTCAATGTTTTCTAGAGTCGCGGGTTCAATTTCCGTTCAAGTCTGATACTGCAATTTTCTAACACTCTCCCCTATCCTTCCTAACTCTTTCCCTACGCTGAAGGCCTCTGTTGCTAGTGCTCATAATCCTTACTAGGTTGTAATTTAAATATATAATGCTTGTTAAATAAAATAAATAATATCTCAATATTATGGCATAAAACTCACATTCTTTTCAACACAAACAAGCTGAACTCTCACATTTGTTTAATCTCTGAAACATGGCTAACATTAAGGGATAGACTTCAAATTCAAAAAAACATCAAAAAATGCACTACTTTAATACTTACCTAATGGAAAACTTTGGAGTGGAAGTCTGGTTAGATTCTCAAAATACCCTTGAACTGTTTTCCGTTTTTCTGTTTTCAGGCACCATCGGCCAAGTATTTTGACAGGCCCTGCAATCTAACTAACGATGTTACGTTTAAAGTTTCATCATAGTAGACTTCCTCACATTATAACGTATTAATGAGTACATTATATATACCTCAAATGTAGAAACAGACTGTGAAACTACAGTAGAGCAAACTGCTGGGGTAGCATTCTTCCTGACCTCTCTTTTAATAACAAATTTACGATAGTATTCCCTAAGGATCCTACATACTTCCATGCGAATACAAAGCTAAGACTGAAGCCAGAAGCCAGAATACACGCGACAAGCGAAGCGATAATACTAATTGATGACATGCTACAGACCTCTGCAAGCGGTTTTATATGTAAAAGCTGCCAGAGTGAGAGCCAAGCGACAAGCGAGTTGAAGGTACAAAGCGAGAGCAAAGCGTTCGTTATTGGTTCAATGAATTTGAACGTGGGCGAACATCCGTTTATGATGAAGAGCGACCAGGACCCCAGGCAGACGTGGTTACCGAGCAAATCATTGAAAAAGTCCACGACATGATTCTCACTTATTGACGAATGAAAGTGCGCGAAGTAGCAAAAGCCGTAGGTGTGTCGACGGGATCGGCAATTAATATTTTACATGATAAGTTGGCGATGAAAAAATTGTCAGGCCGATGGCTGCCGCGATTGCCCACAGTAGACAATAAGCGGATGCGGCTGTTAACTTCGAAGTAGTGTTTGGGGCAATTTAAGTGAGATCCGAAGGACTTCTTGCGCCAAGTTGTCACCGTTGATGAAACCTGGATTCATCATTACACACCAGGAACTAAGCAACAATCAAAACAATGGATTTTTGCCGTTGAATCTGCACCAAAGAAGCCGAAAACGGTCCCATCGGCCAGTAAGGTCATGGCGACGATTTTTTGGGATGCGAAGGGAGTCATCCTTGTCCAAGTTGTCCAAAATATACTTATTAAAATTTCCCCTTTGTATGGGGCTACCTCTCCTGGTAGCCCCAGTATCATGAAATTTACATGATTGCTGGATATGGACCAGAAACACATGATGTCCAAATTTTAGTTCGATCGAACTATAAATACTACCCCTACTCAAATGCATGTTCTGATTAGAAAAACTTTTTTGTTTTTTATGATATCACCTTGTCCTTTGGACACAATAAGTTTCTGATTTATATTCATTAACTATGTAAATTGCAAGAACCCAGGATTACTGGATCGTATAGCTCAAATTCAAAAAATGTTTTCTAGGGGTTGCGTGAGAAGTATTACATCTTCGGCATAGTCGAAGGTTTACTTCTTTCTGGTTTTCATTTCTTGTGACCATGCTATTTGCTATTGTTTTGGTATTTCAATTGCCAATCAGTATCAATGTCACAAATCCGAAATTTAACTCTTGCTACCGTCCTGCCCAATTTCCAGATTTCGGTTTTATGACTTTGATATTGATGCGGCTGTTAAAACACCAAAAGCAATGGCAACATCAACATCACAAGATTTGAAAATAAATGATAATTTTTAAATCCAATTTGGTTTGCAATCAGTGGCGTAGCCATTGCAACCAACAGACGAGGGAGGACCGCCTCTGCAGAATTGCTACTGGGTGCAGAACGAATGAGCAATATACGTTTTACGAAATGATATTTCAATTTACTCATTGCCCTTATATGCACACCTACTCATCACTGACAAAAACATGTCTCAATTTTGTTGTATAGGGCTGTACGAATGCATTCATATGAATTCATTCCTATCCATGTATTCTTTTGAACTACTGCATAATTTTCCATTCAAAGACACGATGTTACGGGATGCCAGGTATGGTTTGCGTTTGGTTGCTATGACAATTGCACCGATCGCAATCGCAAATGAAGAACAACCAGAAAGATGGTATCTTCGACTATGCAAAAGATGTAATCCTCTTCACGCAGCCCCTAGAAAACATTGTTTGTATGGGAGCTTTGCGATCCAGTAATCTTAGGACCTCAAAATTTACATGGTTGATGAATATGCAACTATCTAATATCCTTTTTAATGCGAGTATTGATACGAATCCATTTCGACAACAAAAAAATGAAAATGACGTCATTTTGTGGTAGAATGCGATTCGAATCAATAGTCACATCAAGCATGGATGCACCTTGATGCTAAAATTAAGAATGGTCACTCAGGCTAGTGTTGGGTAATTTCTGCCTTTTTGAAATCATTTTCGATTGTTTTTATGTTGTTTTGTTGCAAGCCAACAAAAAACAGCTATTGAGCCGCAAAACAATAAACAAACAAAATAGCCAAATTTGAAACTGTAAAATTTTTGTTAATATTTATTTTAATGAAATACGTAGCAATTCTGTCTGGCTGAGTTCTGTTTTGTCTGGATCTGTTCCTGTTCTGTTCTGGTTTCTGTCACCAATGTACTGAACTGTTCTGATTTATTCGATACCATTCCTTAAATCATTAAGGAATTTTAATTCATAGGTGATTTATACACAATTTATAGTGTATTTACAATAAGGTTGAAAAGTCAAATGAATCAGAGTACAACCACACGGAAAAATTTCAGTTTTTATTGTAAAATGTGAATTGATTCTGATCGATTCAATTATGGAACCAGTATTGAATCAACCCATCCCATCCCACTTATTTACCTTTGTAGGCTATTCCAGACACAACCAATCCGTTCGAGGTTCACTTTCCTTCACTCTATTTTTTCTTGTTTTTTTTCTAAATGCTAACATTTTTGTTACTTAAGTATAACTGTTATCTCATGCTTTATTATATCTTACTCTTAAACATGAACATATACGATTATTTAATCTTTTGCCTATTATAACTTACACTAAGCGAACTTAACACATGTAAGTAAAAGTAGTAGCCGTGTAACAGGTAACGACCCGTCCTTGGGATGCAGTAGTTCGTATAATTATATATAACAATAATAAAACATTCTTACATTTGGAGGCTCAACCGTTACGAACTACTTAGAATTGCACTACAAAAGTGAAGCAAACGAAGAATTTAAGAAGAAAGGTACATATATATTGTGAACAGTTATTTTGTTTTATTTATTGGAATATAAAATTTATCAGTTGTAATAAATGTAAATATATGAAAGAAAAGATTTTGGAGTAAATGATTGAAAAGAAGGAAACGGAAGCCACGACTGCGATTAAAACACGATCACAACAACAAAGCAAAGGCATCATAAGCGAAGAAGTGAGAGAGGAAACAAAGCGCACACAGCAGATGAAAGACCATTAGAGCAGGGGCATAGAAATGAAGGGCAGGAAAAACAAAGTGCAGACTAGACGAACCAAATTGATGAAAATAATACAATATTACAGCAAGTTCTTCAGCTTTTAACGTTAAAAATTCAGGCCGATGAAACAGACAAAAATGAAGCGAAGCTTGTTGTGAAAAATTTTTTGATGTCCATGGATGCCGAAATGACATAGCAGGATTGTTTTAAGAATCGTCTAAAGTATGTGAATACGGAATTACGTCGGCAGTTAATAGAGGAATTTGATCGTGAATATGTTTGCAGTGTGGAGATATATAGAGATTTGAACGGGTCGTGTAAAACGTAAAGACGAAAGTTTTCATGAGGTAGCGCAAATATTTTACAGTTAGGTATTGTGACGTGAAAAAATATTAGTGTTGTAAATAACGCATTTAGTGTTGAGCATTACATGAAAAAGTATTGAAATTGGTTGCGCATTGATCAGGTGATTGTGTGGCAGTTAAATTGTTTTTTTAATTTGTTTATAACATTATTAATTAAAATTTACATCAAAAAAGCAGTGTATAGTGAAAAGTTGCAATAAGAATGGATATTTGGTCGATAACAACATTGAATGCCACCCCAATGTACAAAAAAAATTGTTCTGCAGTGCACAAATGTTTTTTTTAATATAAGAGTACTTAATCGCCACATGGCAAATCAGTAAGGAAAGATAACTAAATAAATAAAACCGTCAATTAAAAAACAAAACAACAACTTTCCTAAATATCTTACTATGTTTGCTTTGTGAACTGAGATGGGTATTGTCGAGTAGAAACAAACTTTGGAAAACAAGGCGTTCATCAAAAAGATACATAAGACCTAGCGAGTCAGAATACATGTCACCATTTGTTCTTGTTAGAAAAAAAAACAGGTGGGCTTAGATTGTGTGTGGATTATAGAACTCTAAATAAGCCTAAGTCTAAAATAAGTTACCCAATTCCGTGGATGGGTGATCTTTTGTATAGGTTAGCAAACAAAACCGTGTATACATCATTTGTGACACCTTTGAGACAGTTTGAATTCCTACGAATGCCGTTTAGTTTAAAGAACGCGCTGTCAGTATTTCAGATGTTCATTAATAAAATTTTTGCAGAAATGGTTACAGAGGGCAAAGTGGATGTATATTTAGATGATATTTTGATTGCAACTAGTAATTATGAAGATCATTTTGTAATATTAAAGGAAGTGTTGAGAAGGCTGACTGATAACAAATTAGAACTTCGGTTAGACAAGTGTGAGTTTTAAAAAAAAAAAGTTAAGTATTTGGGATATGTAATTGATGAAAGTGGAATTCGAGCAGACAGTAAGGATTTAGAGGCCATTAGTAACTTTCCGGTTCCGACTAAAGTACATGAGGTACAAATTTTTTAGGTTTGTGCTCATATTTTCTGTGTTTTATTAGAAAAATTTCGGTTATGGCAAAGCCATTACATAACTTTACGAAAAAAAGTAGAAAGATCAAATTTGATATAGAAGAAATTAAATTGTTTGACACGTTGAAGCAGAAGTTGGTTGAGTCTCCAGTGCTAGCTATTTACGATCATGCGGAAACGGAATTGCATTGCGATGCAAATTTGCTAGGTTTCGGAGCTGTGTTGATGCAAAAAAAAGTTGAATACAAAATGGCACCCATTATTTTATTTTTCTAAGAGAGCAACAGTTTGTGAGTCGAAGTACCATAGTTATGAACTAGAAACGCTGGTTATTGTATATGCCTTGCGCAGATTTAGAATCTATTGGAAGGGCATGCAATTCAAAATATAAACAGATTCTAATTCACTCATAATGACGTTAAATAAAAAAGACTTAAATCCACATATGGATAGATGGGCTTTAGAAATGCGTTGATTAAACATTGAAACATCGGGAAGGTAAACGCATGCAACACGTTGATGCATTGAGCAGAATTTCAAATATTATGTTAATTGAAGCAAATACGTTAGAGGAAAATTTAGTAATGTGCCAAAATAAAGACGTAAAAGTTAGACAGTGGAAAGAGACGCCGCAGAATAAAGATCAGATGAGAAATGGTGTTTTGTATAAAAAAAAACTTGCAAAAACACTATATTATTTTGTTTGCCAGAACTGATGGAGAGTCTGGTTCTGTTTAGGTATCAAAATGAAATGGATCACGAAGGGACGAACAAAGTAGTGGAGCTGATATTTAGCAGGTATTGGTTCCTTAATATAAAGAAAAAAGAGGAGGAACATATTAGGAATTGCTTAAAGTGCATTGCATTTTCATCTAAAACCGGTAAAAGCGAGGGGTTTGTTCATACGATGGTGGTTCATTAAGTACACGTGTTTGAAGATAGAGGACGTTCCTGAGTAAAGTTAGTGATATCATCGTGTGCTGCCATCTATCAAACGAGGCTAATACAAATTTCAGACTGATTGATAGGTTAGTTTAGATTTGGCAGCCATCCGAATCACCCGTGTTTCGTGATTTTCGTTCTTCCTTTTTCTAGAAAATCCATGAGGATGACGCCCTTTGCATCCCAAAGAATCGTCAACATGACCTTACCGGCCGATGGGACCGTCTTCGGCTTCTTTGGTGCAGATCCACAGGAGAAATCTATTGTTTTGATTGTTGCTTAGTTTGTGGTGTGTCAATTTATATAATATTTGAAATTCTGCTCAAAGCATCAACGTGTTGCATGCGGTTACCTTCCCGATGTTTCAATATATACCAATGCATTTCTAAAGCCCACCTGTCTAAACGTGGATTTAAGTCTTTTTTATTTAACGTCATTATGAGTGAATTACAATCTGTTTCTCTTTTGAATTGTGTGCCATAACTATGGTACTTCGACTCACAAACTGTTGCTCTCTTAGAAAAATAAAATAATGGGTGCCATTTTGTATTCAACTTTTTTTGCATCAACACAGGTCCAAAACCCAGCGAACTTGCATCGCAATGTAATTCCGTTTCCGTATGATCGTAAATAGCTAGCACTGGAGACGCAACCAACTTCTGCTTCAAAGTGTCAAACAATTTAATTTCTTCAATATCAAATTTGATCTTTCTATCTTATTTCGTAAAGTCATGTAATGGCTTTGCCATAACCGAAATTTTTCTAATAAAACACCGGAAATATGAGCACAAACCTTAAAAACTTTGTACCTCATGTACTTTAGTCGGAACAGGGATGTTACTAATGGCCTCTAAATCCTTACTGTCTGCTCGAATTCCACTTTCATCAATTACATATCCCAAATACTTAATTTTTTTTGAAAAAACTCACACTTGTCTAACCGAAGTTCTAATTTGTTATCAGTCAGCCTTCTCAACACTTCGTTTAATATTACAAAATAATCTTCATAACTACTAGTTGCAATTAAAATATCATCTAAATATACATCCACTTTGTCCTCTGTTATCATTTCTGCAAAAATTTTATTAATGAACATCTGAAACACTGACAGCGCGATCCAACATCGAAAACACGGTTTTGTTTGCTAACCTATACAAAAGATCACCAATCAACGGAATTGGGTAACTTATTTTAGACTTAGGCTTATTTAGAATTCTATAATCCACACAATCTAAGCCCACCTGTTTTTTTTTTTTTTTTTTTTTTTTTCTAACAAGAACAATTGATGACACGAATTCTGACTCGCTAGGTATTAAAAAAACATTTGTGCACTGAAGAACATTTTTTTTTTTACATTGGGGTGGTATTCTATGTTGTTATCGACCAAAGATCTATTCTTATTGCAACTTTTCAATGTACACTGCTTTTTTGATGTAAATTTAAATTAATAATGTTATAAACAAATTAAAAAAACAATTTAACTGCCACACAATCACCTGATCAATGCGCAACCAATTTCAATACTTTTTCATGTAATGCTCAACACTAAATGCGTTATTTACAACACTAATATTTTTTCACGTCACAATACCCAACTGCAAAAAGTTGTTGTTTTCTTGTGTCATGGCATATACTCATGAAAACTTTCGTCTTTACGTTTTTCATGACCCGTTCAAATCTCTATGTATCTGTACACTGCAAACATATTCACGATCGAATACCTCTATTAACTGGCAACGTAATTCCGTATTCACACACTTTAGATGATTCTAAAAACTATTCTGCTATGTCATTTTGGCATCCATATACATCAGCGTAAAGCTCGACATTTTCAAACCATCACAAACTAGAATAATCTTCAAAAAATTTTCCACAACAAACTTCGTTTCATTTTTGACTGTTTCATCGGCCTGATTTTTTAACGTTAAAAGCTGAAGAACTTGCTGCAATATAGTATTATAACAGTTGTTCCCTCGTATAAGTAAAAGTACATACCAGTCGTGGGAATAATCATGTTGATCAAAATAAGATATCCAGATTCTCCTCATCAAAATATTAGAGGGTTTGTAGTGCATCGTACGAATAATGTCATTGGCTAAAATATCGCTAGACTCCAAATTCTCTCTAAGAACCACAATGACAACTTCGTTTAACGCTGGTGGATTGAAGTATCTCTCATGTTATTCTGCAGGTCTTTTGTGTGCTCTGATTAATATTTTAAGATTATTCCAATTGCATGATTGACGCCACAGCGTGTATTAACTTCAGCTGCAGAATTCCCAATTAAATATATTTGAAGAAAATTGTATTCACCATCCAAGTGATGAGAACAATGCTTCTGCGAGATGGCTAATTTGTCCTTAAATCCTTAATATAGAAATTCATAGATAAGCCTCAATAGCATTTATATATTCGTGGTTATATATTGGAAAGAATGTGTATGTTATGAGTTACAGAAGAAAAAGATACTTTAAAAATTGGAATGACACTCCATTCCTCAATTATACAATATTTGCACCGAAGGATTTCATTTAAAACACACTGTGGTAATTTTTAATGTTTTTCAAGAAATGCTTTGATAGAAGATGTTGTCCTGAAAGTGATGAGTTCTGTGGTCACGTTGTCAGTGTGGTAATTTGACCTTTCCGTTTAACAACATAATCCTTTAAGTTCAATTCGAAACCTCAAAACACTGCAATATTGACAAATTATGCTCATTGTTCCAACCTCGACCGCTTTATGGCCGGCGTAATTATTTGTTAGATCATACCTAACTGCAAAACGTTCATAGAAAATTGTAATTGTTGTAGATCTCGCTTGAAATTCGTATTCTGTTTACTCCAAACGTTAGGTACGTCTTGTTCAGACTCGTGGTCTATAAGATTACGAAAGTAAGTTGTATTTTGCATTCTCCGACCGATATTTTGACGTCGCACAGATGGCATTTTCTTAACGTTAACAATATTCGACGAATTCTATGTGAATAATATTTTTGTGTCTATCGCTCTCATTCATAAAGGTATTATTTTTTTATTTTCTGCGTTCTTTATTTATTGAATCACTTTGTATAACACAAAGTCTAACAATTATTTATCAATCTTAATAAACTAAGTACTGATATCTTTAAAAGTTCCTTTCTTGGTGATCTGAAGAAGCTTTTGAATGTTGCGTAGTCCTCACAGGGCTACTGGGCAGGGAAGTCATTCCGACGTAGGAGCTTGTGGCTGCTCATCTGTGAGAGTGAACGACCTAGTAGGTTGGGATGGTGCGACAGTTTGAGGTTATATCTCTGCATCAGTTGGGACAACACCGTTTTGATAAGGGGAACGTTGAGATCTCTGTGGATGTTCGCGTTTCATATGTACCAGGGAGCACCTGTTATAAAGAGGTTAGGTAAACTTATGAGCCGGTATGAGCACATCAATGATTTGTCTTTAACTATTTTGCATTCTGTGTCGTGGAAACAGCAGCGTTCGCAACGGTTGAGTTGAAATGATTCTATGAGTTGTCAATTTATTTTTCGGTAACAAGTTTCGGACTCATATATATGTGACCGCTGACGTATTTTTTATACCTGTGCCAGTCAGTTTTCCATGAGGTAACAATGAGGAAATTACCTCTTTTGAGATGTTGCGAGTAACTGCAAAGTCGATGAGGTCGGGAATTTTCCTTGGATCAGCTGGTCAATATGTGGACCCGCCCAAGTTTCTTGATTGAATTTATTATTGTGTTGTACAGCTGTTTCCTTTTATGATTTACAAGTCGAGAGCTTAGCATTAAAATCACCTGCTGCAAGAAATTTTCACGATAGCGCGTCAAAAAACTGCTTGAAGCATGATTCCGATGATATTGAGAATCTTGACCGCAGTTACCGTATTTTTTGATTTTATATATGTTATGTTTGAAGAGAAGTTTGACGATTCGTGGATGTCACCACATGATACACAGACAGGAGGTAGTATACAGTACGATTTAGTGTTGCCGAATTCCTGACAGTTTGTGCACTGCACAGGATCTGTGCGCTTAAGATGTTCCTCTACGGTGATTCTACGCTGAAGCAGGTATTGTAGGTTGTATATTGGGTGTATCTGGTTTCTTTTCGCATGTTTATTTCCAGAAGAAAGCTCAACCTTGAACATGGGCTGTGGAATTTTGCTTCTGTTTAAAATGTTGATCACGACATTGGTTTGGAACCCTTTTTCCTCAACCGTTCTCATAATTTCGTTGGGGTCAACTTCAGCTTCTATTCCTTACTGGTCGTGTAGAAATTTTTGTTGGCATTGTTCAGAAATTTCAAAACTATCCTGTAATTATTCTCAGTATAGATTTGCAGTTTAGTTTCATGTACATTGTCTTTCCTTAGCGGGACAATATGAAAGGTGTTGTTGCCGATGAATTGCACCAGCTGAGAAACCAGATTATTTGAGCTGAACTCACGAATGTAAATTGGGGTAGGCGTGGCTTGCTTAGTTCGGGCTGCTACGTCACCTGTATGGTCATTGTCCAAGCTTAGAATTGTATATCAATTTCCTTTCGAGTCATTGCCATGGATTGGGTAGAAGTTTTTTTTTTTTTTTTTTTGGGTATGTTGCCAGAGCCTGGTTGTTTTGGATTGAGAGTCTGATTAATTTGCACATACTAGCCAATTCCAATTATGCGGGTCAGTTACTGCAGTTATTTCATTGCCGAATGCATTGAGGTGATGGGATGGAGTTGTTTTTGGTGTTGCTGTTTGATTCAGTGTTAGAATTACCATATCTGGTGGGTATGTATGTTACTTGTTTTCTCTGAAATGTGTGAGATGTGGTTGACAAAATCGTTGTGGTGACCAATGATAAAATTCAAGGCGCAGTTGTAGTTGTTGCTGCTGATGCAACCGTGGTAGTGTTTGTTGATGTTGTCGTGGGTGGAACTATAGATAGCATCATCATAGGTGATTCACACTGTACACTTCAGAATTGCTGGAGAGAAAGAACGTGCTCTTTGCTGATTTGCAGAGAGCTGGGTGGAGCTTGAGAGTTCTCCGCACATGCGATTATTATTAATAGAATTTTAATATCGTCTGTGTTTATAATACGAAAAAGAATTTTAACGGTATTATTTACATTTGCTTTGTAGTGGAATGGTTCACAAGCTTTTTATACTCTTCACGTGTGATAAATGAAGTTTGTTATGCAAAGTCTTAGACCCCATAAAGTGTATATATTATTGATAAGCGTGACGAGACGAGTTGATCTAGCCCACGTTCGTCTGTGCAAAAGTGCTGCACGAAGCTTTCTTTTTACCATACGCAGCACATTTGTCGGAAACAGCCGGATCGGACCGCTAGGAGGGGTATCCCCAAACAAACTTCTTACTCTAATTCATGTTCTTCTTTTTTGTTTTTGTGCTATAATCTTGAAATTCGGACACAATAAGTTTCTGATCCATATTCATCATGAATTTGAAGATCATAGGATTCTTGGGGATTTGTGAAGAGTATTACATCCTCGGTATAGTCAAAGATATCCTTCTCACTGGTTTTTTTTATGCATTTTCCAAATTAATAACAACTAAAACAATGTTGAGAGCAAACACAATTTCGTGATCGTACTAAGTTATTAATAACTGAGAGGGAAAAATACTACAATCAAACAACCAAAGAAATTTCAAGAAGCAGCATAAGTTATTGTGGAAAATTGCGGTAAAAAATTATAATTGTAGCGACTTCTTTTAAGCAGCCTTACTTTAACTTTCGTGTAAAACTTATAGATGCCCTCCTTGTGCGCCCAATAATTCCTGTCGACTTTGTTAATATGATTTTTTGTCTACGCAAACTTCTTCTTACTGAGACAAATATTCCAACAGGTGCAGGACCACCAGCGAAAGACTTCGGCATAAGTCGAAACATATTCATACGTCGAGCTTATGGTGACTACGAGAGGGAAAACGGAATGCATCGCAAGTTCTGCCAATCATGGAAACCAATTCCGATACGGGTAAAATAATGAAAAGAAGCCTTCAAGCAGACCCACAACTTCCTATAAAGTAAACATTTTAGCTTTGTTCATCAATGGAGAGTAACAAAGAATTCCTATAAGATTATGCAAGCTGGTGCGAAAATGAGAAAGGCCAACATATACCCAACTTACGACACTTTGCAATTTGCCAAAAGAAGGTGCTATCCTAATACGGTCAAGGTCACAGAATATTCTGCTGAAGTCCCTTTGCAAGAAGTACTTGATCACACAGTTGTAAGAATTGTCGAAGGTAACTTGGATTTAACTCCATTAACTGCAGTTTATAAATAGGATATGCCAAAGTTCTGGACATTCAACACATAGGCAAAATATTAAAAGTCAAATTCTAAAAATGAAACCAACTGAATTGAGCTCTTGACAATGAGTGGATTTAACTAATTCATTATTGATTTCATCTGATCCACTAATAAGCACTTTAGCAAAAAATCCGCTTAATGATTTTTATTTGATTTTATTTTCTTTTCAAAAGTCAAAAAAGTTTACTCACTACTCACATCGGCTGCGCACGATTACTGCTTTTGAAACGGAGTAAACTTTTTTGACTTTTGAAACCAAAATAAAATTAAATAAAAATATTTAATGATTTATTAACAATTGTGTTAAGTTATCTTAGACTTTTTGTTTTCATTCAATGTATTCCTTCTTACTGATATAATAAAATAAATAAAAAAAATTCGTAGTAAAACTCACACCAGCAATAACGCTGATCAACAGTTTAAAAGTAAAATTAAAACTCATTAAAAAACGTAGTGACTGCATCACAAGCAACAAGTGCTAACTGCAATTAAAGAGAAGAAGAAAAACGAAACCAAATAATATTCATAATTGAAAACTAAGCCAACACGCAGTCGCAGCGAGAAATATCAAAGGCAGCTCAGCTTTAAATTTGCAAATAATTATTGTAATATTTAAGGCTCGTAGTCGGGGAGCACCAGTTCAAAAGCTTATATATGATGTCGTCCGCTCAACAGTTCTATAGAATGGAACGATTTTCAAACGAATATGATGACTTCGATCTGACATCTTCGCGATGAGAAGAGCTTCATAGATGTAACACTCTCCTGTGAAGGACAAACATGTAAAGCACATAAAATGGTACTTTCCGCTTGCAGTCCGTACTTTAAGGCTTTACTCGAGGAAAATCCATCAAAACACCCGATTACCATATTGAAATATGTTTCCTATATCCACCTACAAGCCATATTAGAGTTTATGTACTCCAGTGAAGTGAATATTTCGTAAGAACAACTGCTAGCATTCCTCAAGACCGCCGATCTTCTTAAAGTAAAGATAGAGTCACCTAGTACAACAAAAAGGGATGGGTGATGGTATTAAGTAAACAAGAAAATAAACAAAGAAAAAAAAACGAATAATAATAAATAATTAAATATCAAAAATGAACATGTAAACACACATACCACACAACAAGACCACCACCATCACCACTACTAAAACTTAAATACAAGGTGTGTGTCAAAAGTTTCCGAACTTTTCAAAAAGAAAAAAAACTACAAAATAGTTTGGAATGAAAC
>JBANCV010000900.1:0-23150 GCA_037040105.1 Amiota albilabris | reverse complement strand
TTTATAATAAACCAAGGAATCAAGGTGAATATATACTTGAACATGCCGGCTTTCTTATGGCACTTGGCCTAAATGGACATCTCAAAACACTCTCGTTCATGAGTATTTATGATTATTTGGTGAAGTGTGATGAAATGACCAGCGTTGGATTACTATTGGGCATTTCAGCAGCATACCGCGGTACAATGGATACGACTATAACGAAACTGCTGTGTATACATATTGAGGCATTATTGCCGGCAACGGCACTTGAATTGGATATACCACAAAGTATTCAAGTAGCCGCTGTAATGGGTATTGGTTTGCTTTACCAAAGTTCAGCAAAACGGCATATTGCTGAAGTTCTTCTTCATGAAATTGGACGTCCACCTGGTCCTGAAATGGAGAATAGCGTTGAACGTGAATCTTACGCATTGACAGCTGGTCTTGCCCTTGGATTGGTAACTTTGGGTCAAGGTGAATCACCCGCTGGTTTACGTGATTTACAGTTGCCCGATACATTGCATTATTATATGGTCGGGGGTAATAAGCGGCCATTAACAGGCTCACAAAAGGAAAAGTATCGTCTATCTTCATTTCAAGTACGCGAAGGTGACAACGTCAATATTGATGTAACCGCACCGGGCGCAACGCTTGCATTAGGTTTAATGTTTTTTAATACAGGTAATGCAGCGATTGCTGAGTGGTTTAATCCTCCCAACACACGTTATTTACTCGACATGGTGCGACCTGATTTTCTACTGCTTCGCACAATATCACGTGGATTAATTATGTGGCAAAATGTAAATGCTTCCCAAATTTGGCTGGATGCACAATTTCCTGCTAATTTACAACAATATTTAAGTGTACCAAAACGTCTAGCCAAACAAATACAAGATGATGAAGGTCCTATAGACTACGAAGCAGTATCGTAAGTACCAAACATCTCGTTGTCGACTACTTTTACAAACATATTTTATAATTTATCTATCGGTCCATCCATAGCCAAGCTTATTGCAATATTATCGCCGGAGGTGCATTTTGTATTGGCCTTAAATATGCTGGCACAGAAGATCCAGAAGCCTTTAAAACACTTCGTGGTATGGTTAAACAATTTCTTGGTGTTGGTGCGAAACCCCTAGGCGAGTATGCTGGCCGCACTACCGTTGAAAATTGTTTGATGGTATTGCTAATATCAATTTCATTGGTTTTCGCGGGCTCGGGAAATTGTGAGATTTTGCGTATTATACGCTATTTACGGTCGCGTGTTGGCCCACAATATTCGCATGTTACATATGGCTCCCATATGGCCATACATATGTCACTGGGCTTATTGTTTGCTGGGGCTGGACGTTTTACTATTGCCAGGACACCAGAAGCAATTGCTGCACTAGTTTGTGCCTTCTTTCCAAAATTGCCAATACACAGCAATGATAATAGATATCATTTACAAGCGTTTCGTCACCTCTACGTTTTGGCCATTGAACCGCGTCTATTTCTACCACGTGATATTGATACGCAAATGCTTTGTCTCTGTCATATCACTGTATTGGAGATCGGTGCCAATGAGTTGCGTTGCTTACCCATTGCCCCATGTATACTACCCGAATTGAGTACATTAGATAAGGTAATTGTTACAGATGAAAACTATTGGCCAGTTTGCTTTGAACGCGGTCGTAATTGGGATCAGTTAGTGTAAGTGCTTGTTGTTAGTTAATATTTATGTATTTATTTATTTTTATTAGTTGTCACCGTTCTCTCTTTTGATTTCAGTAAAGCTTTAGAAAATTCATCGTGCATTGATATTAAAAAACGCACTGGTTGCCTTTCACATCTCGAAGATCCCGATCGTCTTAAGAGCATGCTCGCTCAGACTCTAACAAAAGAACAATATGTTTGTTGGGAAGTTGATACGAGGGATTTACACCAATATGCATCAGAACGTCTAGTGATGACTTTCTTGTCGCGATTTCTGGACTGTGGCGGTGTGGACCTTAGCTATGAACAACTCGCTAAACGACATCAGCTGGCATTGTTGTTCTATAATGCGGTCATTAAAGATAAAATGCATGTGCTACCGATCTATATGAAATTGTTTGATGTGAGTGAGCATGCTGACAATTTGATAATCTTTTAATTATTTTTAAATCTTTAGCATGTGACAAAAATGCAGCGAAGCCCAGATATGAATGATGTCTGGCAAGTGAAACTAGTTGATATTTATATGTCCAGTGCAGATCCTACAAATCAGCACATACTCGTCTCAGAGGAACTTATCCAAATGCTCACAGAATCTTTTAAGTTGCATGTAGACGCTGCGCTACATGAAAATAGAGTTCATCTTCGCCACTTTGTGACTTATGAAATTCTGGAGAATAACTGGATGTCTAAAATGAGACCGGCTGATATATCACGAATGTTGGCTGTTGCCAATTTTTACAATATATCACCTAACCTCTTAAATGCAATCGATTTAAGGGATAGTCTCGATCGTGCCAACTATGTACGCATACTAATGGAATTTAAGAAAATCAACCTTGAAACTCACACCATTTTCGGTTTACTTAAGATAATACCACAGTTAACAAGTAACAATGGTCTTGATATTAATGATAGTCGTTAATTTAAGCCTTATTCTATTTCTTTTTCATTATATGTTTTTATGCATACATATTCTATTGCTTTCACAACACATTTTTAAAATCATACTACAAAAAATCTTCAAATTTCAAACGAACTATATAATGATTGGTTTTTGATTACATATTTTTGCAAAGAATTAACTGGATGTAGAAATTATGTATCTGATAAATTTCGTCCCGGTTGTTGTAAACCAACTTTTACACATATGCAATGTTTGTATATATAAAGACAAAATAATGGCAACGGGGTCATGATGGCTACGGATACTGGTATAACAGCAGTTAAATCAGCTTGTGGCTGTGGCAGTCCGCCAAAACTAAGCAAAAAGATTGCAATTCCCGTGTTTTGTATCCCAGTCTCAATCGCAATAGTGAGGGCATCAGCTGTATTTTGACGGATTGCTATAGCAACCACCCATGCAAGTAGGTAACCTAACGATGGTAATGCAAAACCAGCAACAGCGATCTACAATACAATTTAAAACTTCGTTTTATACGTCAAAATATTGAAGATGGAATTTATTAACTGAATAAAAACCCACTCACCTGCCATGAAAACAGTTCAAAGATATAGTAATTGGTCGCAATCGCAAAAACAACAATGAAGAGAATGAGGCAAGTAGAGACGGGTTTCATAAGACGTACTAGAACACGTGCTAAACGTGGCAGAAAATGTTGTATGGTCAGCCCAATAGCCAATGGCACAATGAGTCCAATCACCGAAGTACCGATTTTTACATATGGTACAATCATATTTCCACGATCGAAAATTAGTTTGCCGAGCGTAAATACCCAAAATGGCATCATAATGAAAGCAGCTAAATTACTTAGTGTGGTCATAAGCACAGACAAAGTAATATTGCCTCCAAGTACAACACACCACGTATTTGATGCCCCTCCGCTTGGTGAGATGCCGGTAAAAAACAGTCCCAATTGTAGTTCAGGCGAATTAGAGAAAATTAACAAACCTAGTCCATAGCTAAGCATTGGCATTAACATAAACTGAGTGAAAAATCCAATAATTGGGCCAGCTGGTCGAGTAAGCAGCGTACGCAATACGTCCACATCCAGAGCGGCACCAAAATTTACGCATAACAATGACATTAGCAAAATAACCGAGCCAAGAAATGCATGATCGATAAATCGTTGCGGACGTAGAACTATCAATTTTAATTCATCGTTACTCTGTTCAGTGATATTCGTTTGCGGATCATACAACTGAACGGTGACGTTTGTGTCGCCAAGAAAACGACCATAAACGGTAATATTACCACTCCAAGCTCGAGTCCGGTCATCAATATTACGAACATAGATTATATCATTTTGGATTATACGTACCAAATCTTGATTTTCACTTTGCAAATGAAAACTTTGTTCAATTCTTGTGGTATCAACATCCGAAAACATCAGCTCCACATGGCGAAGTGAATTCATCAGTAAAGTGAATGTAGAGTTTTTAAAACGTACTTGCCATGATAAAGCATATGGTATTAATGCCAGAAATATAATATTCGATTTCATATCCATATATTTTGCTTAAACACAGCTGTATTTTGTTTTGGTTATATGTACATTCGTACACAGGAACGTTGTGGCTAATTGTGGAAAATTAAAATGGAAACTTTGTTGAAAATAAATGATTTAGAACAATTTGCAGTGTACGCTTATAGTTTTTTTAGCCGTCCTTTTCTTCCTTACTAATTATATTATTACAATTTTAACAGAAACTTTACAACCTCCATTGTTTTGCGCCACCAGCTGTCTTAAATTGGCGCCAAAAAAAGAAGAGACAGATAAAAATATCTCAAAAACTTGGCACCACTGCCCCAAAACGTAGCAGCCCTGGTCAACAAGTTGGCTGCACACTTGCTTCAATTGTCGCATCTGCGGCAGCTTCAAAAGTTGCTTCAATTTTACTAAAGCAGCCCTCAAATTTGGTCAATTGCCTGTGTGTAGAAATTCTATGATACAATTCTCTTAAATTTCCCTTAGAACTGTTATATCGTGTCTAGCAACTTTCATCAGCATATGTTCTCACAGGCATAAATACGGCTGGGAACGTTCGTCAAAAAAAATAATATCGTGTGCGGACACATTCCATCCAGCAGACTATCTTAACTTATACAGATTTCAAAAAGAAAGTGTAAAATGGTTGGTGCAACTTTTTTGGAGGAAAACTAGGAAAAGAGAAGAGAGTCGTCGTCACAAATAAATAGGATGGCAATGTTTATGCGATTTTTAAAGGTTGGGTGTCAGGTAAAAAAGAAACATAACAATGACATTAGAAAAATAAAAACAGTTGTGAATCTATTTCTGTTTTTTTGGGGGTGAGTAACGTAGAACAGATGACAACTTTTGTATTATTATTGTTTTGATTCAATTCAGAAGAGAATTAATCATAAAAATATAGAAAAATATTTCAAAAATCACCATCAAAGCTTTTTTAGTTACAATATTTTTTTTTTCTATTTTGATAAGTTATTAGAATTCCAATTAACCGTTAATTGAATGATTTTAAGGGATATTTTTGGTACACTATGAGAGATTTTAATTGCTTTTTGTGAGCAAAACAGTGGTAGACAAATTTGGCAAATTAACCATATCGTAAAAATTAAGTATTAGAAAACAAGAAGATATTATTGTATTTAACAATGACTTATATTATGCAACAAATATTATTACTATTTAGGAATGACTAATATAACAATTAGAATATGATTCATTTTAGTTAGATTCTCCGATCCTTAAGCTCATGTGGATGGAGCCTCTGTAGTCTTCTTCTGGTTGATGCATTTACAGTAAGAGCGTTTGCTAGGGGGTTTGGATGATGTGATAGTCGGTCATTGTATCACCTGTTAGGAAGTGCAGGGTTCTGATTTGCATTATTTGGATGCGTTTGCTTTGGCTTGCTGATGCTGTACCCTATAACTGGTTGCCATATAACCTTGCAGGAACAATCACTGTTTTGTACACCGGCACTTTGTTTCTCAAGCTTTTGCTTTTTATTAGCCAACTTAGTTTGCTTAAATTTGCCCAAGTCAGTTTTGTATCTAGCTGCATGGCCAGATAATTGTGATGTCGTTTGGTAAGTATGGGACCACAATTGAGGTACATGCTTGGTAAAGAATCTCGCTTTGGGGTGGACAGATTTATGTTGATTTACTGTGATGTTCCATCATTTGAACCTCTTGACTAGTTAAATATTCCTGTTGAATAGCATTCAGAGAAACATTACGAAGAGGCCATAATTGCCGTATCATTTTTTTTACATGGTTGGTAGATATGGAGCAGAAACTCATAATTTTCAGTATGGTCGAACCGTAAATAAAAAAGTTTTTCTAATAAGAACATTTATTTGACCTTGGGGTTTGTATGGGGGTACCGATCTGGCTCGTTCCAACAAATGATTTGCCCAGGGTAAGAGAAACTTATGTACAAAATTGTAGCTCTCTAGCTCAAAAACTGAGGGTTTAGTTCACGTACAGACGGACATGGCCAAATCAACTCGTCTCATCGCTGATCACAAGTATATATACTTTATGTGGTCTGCGATGTCTCCTTCTGTGTGTTACGAACTTCATAACAAACTTATAATACTATTCACTCCCGTGAAGAGTATAATAAGCAAGCAAATAATTTTTCATAGAAACTTAAAAGGTATAAATTAACTAATAATTTTAAAACAAAGTTTAAACTTAACAAAAGTAAGAAATGAAGAAGAATTTTGTAAAATGTAATACCTCCTTTGGCATCAATAACTTTTGAAAGCGCATCGGTACTGAATCTACTAAATTTTGAAGAATCTCTAGAGATAGCTCTTTCTAAAGGATAGTGACCTCAGAAATTGTGTCCTCTCTGGTTTTATTTAACTGTTCTTTTGCGTTTCAAAAGAGACCATTCCCCAATGAGCCTATCTCCTTGAAAAAGTTAGTCATCATCCGGGGTTTTTGTATAGGGCATTATCCTGTTGCAGGATAAATGATTCCCCAATGAGCCTATCTCCGGAAGAAAATGCATTTTCATTTAGGGTACTCAATTATTGACCTTGGTTCTTCGAACCGGTGATAGGAATCCAGTCTATTATACGCATCACATTCCCAGAACATAACAGAGCCCCCACAATTGCTCACTTTTTGACAAACGGGCCGTCTTTTTTGCCTTTGTACCTTTGGCAATCTTTTAAAAAATGTGTTTTTTGATGAATTATACTCAAAAGAGCTTTCATCTGTCCATAGAATGCTTCTACAGAACTCCTTTGGCTCGTGCAGTTGTTGATTTGGGAAGGCTAGTCTTTTAAACATGTTTGCCTTTGAAATGTACGGTACGTACTTACCTATAATTGTCTTAAAATCTTATTCGTTGTCGGACATTGAGCTCGCTGATTGGATTCTTGGCTCTTCCATTGATCTGCAGCAGATTGAGGACTTAGGAAAATTTATTTTTTTAATTCCCGGAGAGAGACTCGGTCTTCTGTGGTCATTGTTTTGCACTTAGCACCTGATCTCGTTAAGTTTCTTATGCCATTATGCTTTCTAAACTTATTTATTGGATAGTGCTTTAAACTTTGCTACCATTGAAGATCTGATAACCAAACTCAACTCAAAAATTTTATCCATAGCTTTTAATAACTTTTGAGCAATTATTATTCTCTTTATTAATGTTTAATATCAATTAAAGTTAACTACAAAAGTTGTTTGGTTTTCACATGCTCAAAAGTGTAAAAACATTTATACAAAGATTCCGTCAAAATATTTATGACACGCAAAAATTTGTTGTCTGCATGTATTCTTAGCAGAATAATTGGTGTATATATACGCTGGTTGGTATTATTATTTTGACAAAATAATCAAATCTGAATATCGGACTTTATTTTGCTTAGTACTGCTAAATAACGATACAAAAGTAATACTCAAAAGAAAGATCGTATTCACAGCTACGAGGGCGGTTCATTAGGTGTTAGAAATGAAGACACCATTTTTTTCAAAAAAATGTTTTTTATTTTTGACCACTCCAAAAAATAGACATTGTCGAACTCTCCAAAATACGCTTCTGTCTCGGCGATGACTTCCTCGTTTGAGCTAAATTTTTTTCCTGCGTGACATTTCTTCATGTTAGGGAACAAGAAAAAGTCGCAGGGAGCCAGATCGGCTGAGATTCATAGCCCAATTCATGCAGTTTGACGGAGACACCACCAGATGAATGTGCTGGTGCGTTATCGTGATGAAACAACAAACAACTTTTTTTTTCGCCAAATTCGGCAGTGTCTCCTTTAATTTTTTGTCGAAGCGGTTCAATAACTACTGTAGTATTTTCCAGTGATCGTTCTTCCTGTTTCTAGAAAATCCATGAGGATGACGCCCTAGCCATCCCAAAAAATAGTCGCCATGACCTTACCGGCCGATGGGTGCAGATTCACCGGGATCCATCCATTGTTTTGATTGTTGCTTAGTTTCTGGTGTGTAATGATGAATCCAGGTATCATCAACGGTGACAACTCGATGCAATAAGTTCGGATCTCGCTTAAATTGCATCAAACACTGCTTCGAAATTAACAGTCGCATCCACTTGTTGTCCACCGTGAGCAATCGCGGCACGCAACGGACCGACAACTTTTTCATCGCCAACTTATCATGTAACATATTAATTGCCGTTCCGGTTGACACACCTATGGCCTTTGCTCCTTCGTGCACTTTTATTCGGCGATCTGCGAGAATCATGTAGTGGACTTTTTCAAAGATTTGCTCGGCAGACGTGGTTATCCCGGGCGTCTTGGTCGCTCCTCATCAAAAACGGATGTTCGCCCACGTTTAAATTCGGTGAACCAATATCTAACTGTAGTCGTAGATGGCGACGTGTCTCCTTAAACAGAATCCAATTTTGCTTTTATCTCCTCGCATTTTTTCCCATCCAAATATAAAAAGCGAATTACTGAACGATACTGTTTTTTTTTCCATCTAACCGAAAATCACGAAACACGTCTGACTCGGATGGCTGCCAAATCGAAACTAACCTATCAATCAGTCTGAAATGTGTATTAACGTCGTCTGATAGATGGCAGCATACGATGAAAATACTAACTTCACTCATGCATGCCAAATATTTTGTCGTTTGCCTTTTGCATTCTCTGTTAAATAATCATGCATCTCATCTAATTTCCCATTGATGTTATTCTTTCATGTTCGTCTCCAAGGTGAGGATCTGAGTCTCTCCCCCGATTCTTTATTTACTTTATGAATAAGAGTGATTAAGTCTTGACCTATGATGAGGATCTGTGTTCTCAATCGGTGGAGAAACATTTTTAATACGTATGTCTTGCACATCAATATTTTTATCGCTATCCATATACAAAGCAAAAAGTTTTGTACCATTTTTCTTTAAGTTATCTGATGAAATTTTTTTTTTGGATGGTGCCCAAATTTGTCAAATGACATTTTAGAGCGCTATACGCTTTTTAGTATATCATGTCTTATTTATTCCCATGTTCCATAATTAGGCTTATCCCAATATACGTAATTCGATTTATTCATTGAGTTGCTTAAGGCCGGAACCGTTATGAATATTATTTTCAGAGTTTGGTGTTGAAAGTGCTATCGGATTAGATATTTATAAGAGTTGTTTTGGTTTTAAAAAGAGCAGTTTGATAATTTCTTGATAATTTTGAGATCGACATTCTTTAACGTGACCTGAAATAGAGTGTTTTTGTTACAATTTGTGTGTAAACAGCCGAGTCTGACTCATTATAATTCTTTGGATTCTTTAAAAAAATTTATGAACTTAAACCGGGTGTTAGAGCCCAACTTTGACAATTCAATTTTCTCTGAGTTTACAATGATTTTACTATTCGCCAATGTTAAATCACCATTCGAGTCTTAATAAGGAAAATACACTTTATATGGTTATACCATAAACTCGCTCAAATTAATAGACATAATTTCATCAGCATCATCATTGTGAATCGTTGCACCTATGTACAAAATTTCAGCTATCTAGTTCAAAAACTGAGGGACTAGTTCTCGTAGAGACGGACAGACGGAAATGCCTTAATCAAATCATCTCATCGAGCTGACCAAAAATATATATACTTTATGTGGTCTGCGATATTTGCTTCTATGTGTTACACACTTTATGACAAACTTATAATACTATTCATTACGTGAAGAGTATAACAAAATAATGTGCCTCACATATACAAGCACACTATTGAAATTCAACTGCTGAACAAATGAATGGCTTACAACTTATCCGTGGTTAGCCTAATCAGCTAAAGCACTGAGGTCCCGAGCAGTGAAATGTGTCTTATTTGTTTCAGCCTCCAGTGCAGCGCGGCCTATAAGGACAGTTTATTGTTTATCCTTGTCTCAAATATCAAAGGTTTCATTAAGCTGCACAGTCTCCTGCGACAAGTAAGTGGCGTTGTGACGCATATCATAAGGAAGTTGAAGAAAATCGTTAAAACAAATTATTTTGCTGGCTACGTGACCTTCCACTTCGTCGAAAGTCGTCGAGGGTTCTGTTTTAACAGACATGCTACATTTTCGAGTTGACTCGGGAGACGAGATTTTTAAGAAATATTTAGAATCAGGAGCAAACAGTTTCTTTATACATATCGCATCAAATTGAAAAGATATTGATTGAAACTTGTTCCGATGTTCGATGCTTCGATTTTTTCGGTTTTGACTGATAAGACTGCTGATATTAGTAGCACAGAGCAATTATCGATTGGTGTTCGCTATCTACGTTATGATAAAGATGATAAAAAACCAATAGTTTTTGAAGAATTTCTCGGATATGGATATGTACCAGTAAAAGAATTGAACGCAAAAGCTATTTCGGAAACTATTATTCGCTTCCTCCAAGATTGAAATTTTAATTAAATAAACTTGTTGGACAAAGATGCATGATGGTGTTCAGAAAATTATTAATGATAAATATCCTTCAGCCCTCCTTTGCAAGCTATATATGGAATCATGTCATTAATGACTTGAATACCATCAGTGAAGTAAGAAATATTGCTGAGACTATAAACGACATTATATATTTTTTTAGAGAGAGTACGTAGAATACGAAAAAGTGGATGTTGAATTTAAGCGCCTTAGAGTAGAGGCAAAACAACTTACCAATGAAATAAACAATCTGAAAATGTGGAAGAAATTTTCAGTATATCTATATTTATCCCATACTTAGATTGTATTATTTCTTCATTATAAAATCGACAAACATTAACTTAGTTAGAACAATTTAATTTTTTCTATGTATTTTCTTTCCTACTAGGGGGGTGAAAGTGCACCTCCTTGCACTTATCTCCCGGCGCCCATGTCTTTTCAATATACTTAATAAATCAAAACTTATATGAAATAAAACAAAAAATAAATAAATGATTTCACCCAATAGAATTATTTTATTTCATTTATTGTTTATTATAGGATTGCATTACGTATTTTAATTATTGTTTTTTATTATTATTATATTTATTACAAATTTTCATTAGTATTATATTTATTATTTATATGAAAATGATCGCAAGCATAAATATGTATGACATCGGAGTGAATTTTCCTTTTATCTTCTGAGCTACAAAAAGTTATTTTTATACTCATCACGTCGTGAATAGTATTATAAGTTTGTCATGAAGTTTGTAATACAAAGAAGGAAACATCGTAGACCACATAAAATATACATATATTCTTGATCCGTGCGATGAGAAGAATTTATCTAGCCGTGTCCGTCTGTCTGAATGTATGCAAGCTAGTCGAATCGGTCCACTGGGAGGGGTACCCCCATACTAACCCCAAGGTCAAATTAATGTTCTTATTACAAAAACTTTTTATTTATGGTTCCAATGAACTGAAATTTGGATATTACAAGTTTATGTACCATATCCACCAACCATGTAAATTTCCTAGGGCTACCAGGAGGGGTATTTTCCATACAAACCTACATTAAATGACAGACTTACAAACCCTCTTTGTAGTTCTAATTTTTTTATGTATATAAATTATGTGCTTCTGACTTAAAATTTATCATTGTATATGTTGTGTCTTACTTTATTTACATCCATTGTGTAACTAGCTTCTATAAAATATATTTTATAACATCAGTGTTGGACAATATTATCGATTCACGTGACCGATACCACATCTCTCCACCACTTATTTATGTGTGATACCCTGGTTCTTTTATGTTTGGATCGAATGCCGCACGACAAATTCATCTCACATGGCAACTTCTGATGCTGACGGTGATTTCCGAATTCATTCGGCTAGGGTAGCTGGAATCGCTGACGGTGTCTTGTCAAGTGGTTTAGATGGGGTAGCTGGAATGCCAGAGGAAGTTTCGCTATTGCGTTGCTCAAACTCATTTTCAACTGCTGGTGGTGTAAGTACCACGTGTCAAGTGTTCATCATGGGAGCCAATGATTGGTCAATACGCTTATCAGATTGGGAATTTGTAACAGAGCTTCCCACCCGCCCTAGTTAGTCTACATGTCGTTTACAGCTTCTTTGGTCATCAAGACAAAGTCACCCAGCTGCTTTACAATTGTCGCAAACAATTTTGTCTTTGTCCAAAGAATCTCGTGCTGTTACTCTCTCTCCAGGAGAAAATGATTTAATTGGATCATTATGTTCGTGAAAATTTTTCTCGCTTTGCGGTAACATCAGCTCCAATCGTGACTGTATTTGCCTTCCAAACATGAGCATTGAAGGCGAATTCCCAGACGCTGAATGTATTGCTCTGCGATATGTCATTAGTAATTTTGGAAGCTCTACAGCCATGTTGCTGCCCTTACAATTTGAATTCTTCAGCTTGTTCTTAAAAGTTTGAACAAATCGCTCTGCTTGACCATTCGTTGCTGGATGATATGGGACACCTTGCTTGTGTACAATACCATTAGTTTTCAAAAACTTTTTAAACTGTTCTATGTTAAATTGTGTTGCATTATCACTAACCAAAACATTATGTATACCAAATATAGAGAAAATTTCGCGACATTTATCGATCGTCGTTTGTGTCATCATATTAGGTACTACGTTTACTTCCGGCCATTTAGGACGTATATTTGCATCAGCCATTACAAATAAATATTTTCCCAAGAACGGTCCGGCATAGTTCACGTGTACTCGCTTAAAAGGTCGGGTGATCGATTTCCAAATTTACGTATCTTCTTATGGTCTCCGCGCGTAACTTGACATGTGCTACAATGAAATACTATATCCTCGATGTCTTTATCCATTTGGTGCCATCAACAATACGCTCTTGCTAACGTTTTCATTTTAGTTAAACCAAAGTGTGCAGTGTGTAATTCGTTTATTAACCTTTGTCGAAAGGGTTTTGGTATGTATACTCGTATACCCCGCAATACGCAGCCGTTGTGTAGACTGAATGCTGTTATCGGAATTCCGATTCTCTCTGTACTTACCACTTCACGACCATATCTGAGACACTGTGCCAAAACTTGAATTTGTTGCCTCTTTCAAATCCATTACTGTTAAGGGTATGTTTTCGAAAAGCTCTTCTTCAATGATGTCAACATCCTCGATATACTTATATTGTTCCTTATTCGGTAACCTTGATAATGCATTCGCATTTTCTTTTGATCGTTTGCAACATATTTAATCGAATCGAAATGTTCTAGAAATATTGCGTAATGTTACTTCCAAATTGCTGGTAATGTTGTTTGGTGAAAAAATTTGCCAAATGCATTGTTATCTGTGATTAAAGATATTGATAAAATGTACGTACCCCAAAAGTCACTACGTATGCCTCCTTATCGATTTGACTTTGTTCAATGTTTGCGATGCAAACTGTTGAGGTTTCTCAATGTCAATTTTGACTCATGGCTCAATACAGCGCAAACGCCAATGGAACTAGCATCCACTGCTAAAACTATTGGCACTTTCGGATCGTAATGTGTCTGTGCTACTATTGTTTGCATTTGCCTCTTTATTTCTCTGAATGCCTGCTCGCAACTTTCGTCAAACTCGAAATTCACGTCGTCACGTAGAAGCTGCTTTAATGCTGCTTACGTTTTTTACAAACCTGCCATGATAATTGACTAGCCCCAATAATGCCCTAACTTCATTCTAATTATTTGGCTTCTTCATGCTTTGTATCGCATCGACTTTGTTCTGTAGCTTATGAATTCCTTCTTTGTCCATAAATTATCCACAATATTCAATAGAGTTTTGCATAATTTCACATATCTATAAAATTTACACGTATGTTATAACTTTTTAAACGAGCGAATACTTCTCTCAGTTTTTTTACATGTGCTTCATCGTTTTGACTTTTATGTCGCCCAAAAACACAGACACACCTGGAATGTCACCAAATACATGCTCCATAAGCCGTTGCCATTTTGCGGAACCGCTGGCTATACCAAACATCAATCCAGTTGGCTGGCACAGGCCCTTATGCTTATTCAATGTCATTAGATGTCTCTCCTTTGGATGCACCTCTAGTTGAAGATATGCTTTGGACAAGCCTAACTTTGAGAACATCCCCCAGCCACCTTGCTGAATAATTCTTCAATAGTGAGTAAAGGGTGTTGGTCTTCTTATAACTCTGGATTCAAAGTGATATTATAATCGCCACATACACGTACCGTTGCATTCCGTTTATGTACTTTCACAACTGGTGTAGCTCACTCGCTTTGGTCCACTTTCACGAAGAACCCAGCCGCTACTTGACTTTCTAGTTCCTTTTCCATTGCTTCCCACAATAGAAACGCTACACGTCTAGCTTTTAGAAAATGTCTGCTTATCTGTCGGCTTCAAATATAATTGCGATTGCTCAACTGTTATTTTTCCTGCTGACAAGTAGAATACATTTGGAAATTCCTTTTTCAGCAATTCTTCTATAGCAGAAGGTGTGCAAGCCATGTTAACGAAATTTACATTTCGATTTATCAGTAATTTACTATTAAATAATTGCATCCAATCTACTTTGACGTCACGTAGCCATTTTCTTCCTAACAGAGGACTGCGGTTAGAGCGCACGACGTAAACTCTGGCGTTTCCTTCCCTTTTTTTACAATTAACGTTTAGTTCATAAATCCTACTTAATCCAAAGGTTTTCCGCAATAGCTTACCAATTCTGTATCTCATTTGTTTACTTTCACCATCGGAAAATGTTTCTTTGCGTCCTCTAAGTTGGTAATTGTGACGGGTGAACCTGTGTAAATCTCAAAATCTATTTGTTGACCATTCACTTTGCACTTGCACATTACTTTGACTCTTTTGGCACTTCGTTCCTGCACATTATTAATGTGCATAAACTCCTCGTATCGGAATTTTCATCAATTTGATGGATTTTTTCTTTTTCTTTAAAACACACTTTTCTCAAATGTCCAATTTTACCGCAAAAATTACATTTTGCTTCTTTATACTTGCTTTTCTTTGATGATATCCATTTCGACACCGATAACACTTATTTTGCAATCCAGGTGATCACTGCTGTTTCTGTTGCTTTTTCTTTGTTTGTAGTTTATCAACACTGTCGCTTGTCTATTTTGTGTGTATATGTGTATGCAGTTCTTTTTCACCTTTTTTAGCTGCTTCGTATGCAATGGCTATGTTGATGCTTCTTCCAGCAGCTTATTTTGCAGTCTTTGATGTGCAAGTCCAAAAACGAATTGCTTTCGCAAAGCCTTGGGAAGGTAGTTGCCGAAATTGTATTGTGCAGACATACGTCGTAAAACCGGTCTCATAGCATGCTTCGCCTTCTTTCTGTTTACGCATATTGAATCGGTAATTTGCCAATATTTCAGTTGGCTTTAGGTCAAAAAGCTCATTCAACACATCACAATACCTTAAAATTAAGTTCTTCTGCCTTCCGTGGTGCCACTTTATCACACAATAAATTGTAAGTTGCTGCTCCCATATAACGCAGCAGCATTTTTGCCTCCTTTTGCTGGTCACAACTGAAAATTTCCATCGCCGTTTCTAGACGGGTCACCCAACGAGCAAACGTCATTGTCTGTGGATCGAATGCATCAACATTGAAGAGTGTTGTAGCTATTCTTACTTTTTCAACCTCCGTAGCCATTTAACTGAGTACGCATAAGAGTATGGCGCTCTTCGTTCTCTTCTTTTTGTGTATGATATTCAAAGTGATCGGGGCAAGACAGAGACAGTGTGTTTCGTTGTTTAGTCCTGCTGCTTTCTGAATTTTGCGTTGTATTTATTGTTGCATTTACTCTTTCATTTATTGAGAACTTAGTACGCACAAGAGTATTGTGCTCTTCGTTTTTTTCATTCACTGATAATGAAACATCATCGATAGAGTGTTGTTGTTTTTATTGTATTTTTGTTCGGTTCACAAACAAATAGTTAATTGAAATAACACGATTGGGACGATTTATGTTTTCTTTTTTTTTGGTGCGATGGCGTAACAACGCGCACCGGGACAGCTAATAATTAAATAATTTAAGTAGTTGGGAAAAGGGAGTCCGAAATCAGGCTGCCAAACGTGTAGTATAGCAACGACACCTGTTGGTTATCAGTGTTGTTAGGTTTCCTTCATTTGGTAAAAACCTGTGAGTAACAGACTAATTCTTTATGATGGTCATAATTGCAGGAACCCCGTCTATCATACATAGCCTATTGGTGTGTGCAAAAACTTTACCTGAGAATCTAAAACCACCATACACCCGAAGCCTTCTCACAGGTTATCAGCCTCAAGAAAAGAACACTTTTGCTATGGATCTTTGCAAGTCATTTATGGAAGAAAATATACCTTTAAAAAATCAGCCATCCAAGTGTAAAATTTTTTTTTTTATATACACTACATGCGAATTAACACTTCGATAGCGTTACGTGCATAATCTGTACAACAAAATCATAAAGGAGCTAAGATCAAAAGCTGAAAAAAATTATATTTGGATCTCTGTAGACGAGACAACAGACTCAGAGCAACGACGAGACAACAGACTCAGAGCATGAACTTTGTTTTCAAAGTATTGATGAGCGATTTAGATGAACGGGTAAAAAGCTATTTATTCAAAATTGCAACTTTTGATGCTGCCTGTGACTGTGGCCGTATTTGCTAACGATAATTTGTCGTTACTTTGGCTAAACGATGAAGTTAAACTCTATTTGAATGTTAAGAATGTACAATTGCTGATTTGTATGAATTTAGCGCAGGTATTCAGTATAACAAGGTTCTAATAGTTGTAACAGATGCAGCATCATATATGGTGGCTGCTGTGTGTGCTCTCGAAGTTTTGTATCCTGAGATGATGCATTTGACTTGCCTTTCGCATGGGTGACATCGACTAACAGAGTTTGTGCGGGCGCAGTTTCCTATTGTTAACAGTTTGATTTCAAATATGAAATATGTTTTTCTAAATATTGAAGAACATTTAAATAATTTTTTGTGTTTTAAGGTTCCGTCGAGACGCAACAAATTTCAACAGATTCTTCCAGGTGTACCTCAGCCTCCAAGGCCAACGCGTTGGTGTATGTGGTTGAAGGCGGCTTTTTATTAATCTGATTATTTCAACGAAGTTAAAAGCTTAGTGGATTCATTTAATAGCGATGATTCTGAGGCTATTCGACTATCTCAGAAGTTGTTTGGGTAGTGATCGCTGCCATGAAGGTCATTAAAAATGGACCAGGTACATTTATGGGCAATTATTGGGTATACTAAGGTGATGTCAACTTGGGTGAATGTTTTGTGGGTGAAGAAGTGAGTAGGGGAGCCGTTAATTAGGAGAATCAAGTTGGTTGCATTAATCACTTGCTCAATGATTTTGCCACGAGAATTCAATATTTTGGAACCTCCAGGTCCCACTGTAATATCTTAATAGACATTGTAAATGTAAAAATGGGATGTTTTATAGAAATAGAGAGGACGAAGGAATGGAATGAAGTCTGACTACAAGCCAGTATCTCCCATTGATTCGTCATAATCAAGAGGTTTTAGACAGGATGATGAAATTGAAACGACATACTCGTTCAAGTCATCTGCTGCATTTGTTTTTATTGAGTTGTTTTGTTTAGCATATTTTAAATTAACTTCTGTTGAGACAGAAGTATTTTTACTGTTATCAGTAATATTTTTGAGTGTTGTTGCTATTGTATGGTTGGGTGCATTTAAAGAGGATATTGGACTAGAAGATTTGGTGCCGACAGTGGGCACTGTCGGAGAAGGGAAAGGGAAAAGAAAATAAGAAAGTTTTTTGTGTTTAATTTGTTCGTAACAGTATTTGCTGGTTTTGATAACGGTTGCAAAGCGCCAGGTCGGTAGCTGCGACAGCTTCGAAGCTAACCGGCAGGTTGATGTTTGAAAATGAATTTAACTTCTCTCAAGCTGCACTTTTTTTTTGTTTTTATATTTTGTAATTCTCTTTGCATTTGATATTTAGGGCAAGATGAGGAGGCGGTATGGTCCCCGTTACAGTTGGCACAGAAAGTGCGTGTGCATTGTTCGGGTGTATGAGTGGGAAGATTACAAGTTGCGCAGATAGTATGGGTTTTGCAATATTTTGCTGTGTGGCCCCGGAGTTGGGAAGTCTTGCATCTTATAGGATTGGGGATATATTCCCTGGCTTCGACTGAATGCCAAGAAATGTCTAGTTTGTGGGGTAGATTGTAATTCTCAAACGTGATCGGAATAACACCGGTTGGTTTAGGATTGCCGTCTGTGGTTCCAGTGAATTTAAAAACGGAGTGAACATTTTGGGATTTAAGTTCTTCTATAATTTCACCTTCGGGGATGTTGTTGAGATAAGGGGCGTAAATAGTCCCCTTTATGAAGTTGAGGCTGTCATGGAGTTTGTATTCAATTTCACAAATGCCAGGCAATGAAGTAATTTCTAGGAAGGAGAGAAGAAGTGGAGAATACATCTTTGCTTATAAGGTTAAAGGCGCGGTGAACCGGAAAAAAAGGAGAATTCTGAGATTGGCTTTTCTGCTTTTTTAGAAGAAATAATTATGAATTTGGGGTTATTCTGAACAACTGCAGGTAAATCGTGGAAATCATCCGGAAATTTTTAATAAGGTCTCCTTTTTTTTCTTTCGGGTTACCGCTAAGGATACTAAAGCGATTATCACGGTGGCCATGACACAATAAGTGTACAACAATTGAACAATTAAAAAATTGAAATAGAAATTACACAATTTTTTATATATATACCGGGTTAGGCGATTGAAGTGTTTCCAATTTTACACCGATATATCTGGCAACGCAATATTGCCAACTACTTACATCAAATTCATTCTAATGACAACTGTTTATATTGTTTAAAAGCTACCAAAAGCATTTGCGTCTAAGTTTTATAGAACAGGAGTTATTCGAAATGTAATTCAAAGGTAATAGTGTGATTGGGTTATATTTGAGAAGAAAATAACAACCAGCTATTGTTTGTGAGCTCAGGCATCTCAAAGTGAATAAAATGTTTATGTATCGCACAATAAATCGTTATAATGATACATGCCACATTGCTAAACGCTGTGGTGGTGGACGAAAAAAAACAGCAACATCAACTGAAATGGCCAAAGAACTCAAAATATCTTAAAGAAGCATCTGACGCATATTCCAAAATTAGCTCAAGGCAAAGCCTTAAAAGTTCAATATGGCACATGATTTTATATCAAAACAAAAAAAAGCAAGGTTCGATAGAGCAAAGGAGTTGTTACGCTTACACGAACGTGGCGAATTTCCAAACATTGTGTTCTCTGATGAGAAAAATTTCGAACGTTTGGGCATTGATATAGAAAGTGAGTGAGTGACTTCTACGTCCCCAGCTCTCCGCGTGAACCCCCATATATCAGTGACCAGTAAGAACAGTTGTGAGCCTTTCGGTATCCGAGCATCTTCTATTGATGAGTCTAAGAGACCTATTTTCGTTGGAACTAGGCCAGGTAGTACGTGCCACTCTATAAGATTCAAGATCTGTTTGCCTGATGACGGATATACAGGAAGTTACTCCTCTTGACGACTGCCAGGGGAATTGAGATCCATTCCGCTAATGATATTTCGAGGGAAGAACCAAGCGAGCAAGTTCGTCAGCCTATGTTCCTATGGCCGGGAACATAAAAGAGAGTGATATCAGCACGACGACTTAGCTCGCTTATCGCCGAACTGTATTCCCTGATGAGCTTAGACTTCACAGTGGTGGATTGCAGTGCTTTGAGTGCCGCCTGACTATCAACGAAGATAGCCTTACGACCCTCTGGTACATTATTTCCTGCTGGCTGAAACGCCTCCCTGCTGGCAACGACATCTGTCTGAAAGTCTGTGGCCTCATCATGTAGTCGGAAAGAGGTGTCGAAGTTTATTTGTAGAGAATGCACCCCTGTACCTATACTAAATTCTATATTCGATCCATCCGTAAAATTTTAAATGTCATAGTCACTCGTAAAACTGTTTTCATTCCATTCCACCTTGGTAGCAAATTTACCTTTGAGTCGCTCTCAATATTATGCGCCACTATATAATCTGTTTTTCTTTTGAACATAGAGTTTTCAACCCCTCCTAGAATTGAATATGTTCACATGATCGTTCTGCCCAGCAGGCTGTTTCTTTTAACCTAATTGCGGTTTTAGAGACGATATTTTTGTTATGGAGGTCAATGGGGCAGAAGTAGTGAAGTTCAGTGCTGCCGTGAAGCACGGACACATGACTCCTGTGATTCCTACACATGCTGACCTCTGCACGCCGTTTGTGCACTATATGGCTCTTTCCTGGCTACCAAAGAATTGCACCGCATGTAAGTATAGGACTTACTATCGCTGTACACATCTATGCTATTATATTAGGGCGTAGTCCTCATCTCTTACAAAGCAATCTCTTGCAAGAGTAAAGGGCCATTGAGGGTTTCCTAGCTCGTAGCTCGTAGCTCTATACTACCTTTCCAATTAAGTTTTGCGCCCAGCATAACTCCCAGGTATTTGAACATATTAGAAAGCTGAAGCTGTTGTCCATTGAGAAGAGGAAGGGGGAAAGACGATATTTTAGTATTCGTTGTGAAAAGCATCAGTTCTGTCGTCCACGTACGCGACTACCTTTGCACCCATCTCTTCTAATACGTTCAGGATGTTATCTAAGACTAACAGCTACAACAGTGGAGAGATGACCCCGCCCTGTGGTGTCCCTCTACTGACATATCTAGTTATGATCGAATTTTCTTAGTCTGTCTGTACTGGATAGCATGTATGCTAACATTGAAAGCGCCCTCTATATCTAAGGAGGCTGCAATAGAATATTGTTTCTTGTAAATCGCCGCCTCCGCCATACGGACTACCTTATGAAGATCCGTTTCCGTGGATCTACCCTACAGGTACGCTTGTTGGCAAATCGGGATGGGTCATTCATCAATAATGGATCGAAGATGGAGCTCCAATTCCCGTTCCATCGTCGTCAAGAGGAACGATGCTAGGCTGATTGGCCTGATATCTTTAGCGGAATTATGGCTAATTTTGCCTACTTTTGGTATGAAGACTAGGTACCTTGACTTTTCGCCAGCTCATTGATATATGGTTTAGACGAATGCATGCCTTAAAAATCGTCATTAGCCAAGGTCGAGTGTCTCAGCAGATGAGGGATTAACAAGTTCCTTGGCCAGAACCTTTCCCAATCCTGCTGAGACAGAAGTAGACTTGTTCGACTCACAAAATTCCTTCCAGCTGTTATATTTGGCATTCCTGATGGCTTTTTTGTAAGTCTTGAGACAGTCTTTGCACACTTGCCAATTGTTATCCCTGTAACACTGGTTGAAGAGTTTTCTCGTTATATATATCATATTTAACCCTCTTTTCACTTTCGTCCCAGGAGTCAATATTCAAGTGTGTGTGTCCAGTTTCGATTTATCTAGCCTTGTAAAAATATCCCAGTTTATATTTCGTGGGTTTCTAAATGGAACAAAAGTTGTCTTCAAATTCATATTATAGAGTATTTAACTATGATCAGAGAAAGATCTTTTGTTGGACACCCTCCTTTTTTCAATATGAACCTCTCAATTCTCGGACAGAAGAGTTAAGTCTAGTACCTCTTCTAATCTCGGGAAGCCTGTTGTACTAGGGAAAGTGAAGGTGGGTGTATTTTCTCTATTACGAACTAACAGACTAGAACTAATAATAAAGTTAAAAAGCGACTAATCCGGTTCATTATCCTTGGTGCTTCTCCATACAGTATGGCGTTCATTGGCGTCACATCCTAGAAGTAGGGGAGTGTTACTGGCTGTCGCACTGTCGGTCAATCACACAACCTCGTCCGGAGGTGCCTCCTTGTTGTACGCCATGTATACAGACGCTATGAGCATGGCTTTTTCTTCCTTCAATATTTACAGCCGTTAAATCACCAGTGCAGAATTGAGGACAATGGAAAGCATTTATATTATTTTTGACTTAGATACATGTTATTAGTTTGTCACATACTTTGGCGTATAGTAGTTTGTACTTTCTATTCCTGAGCCCCAAAATGTCAGTTCCTCTGATCCAAGGTTTTTGGAAAGATGTAGATGTCAACGTCCTCCTCACCTAGATGGACGGCAAGTTTATCAGATGCATTCATTTTGTGGTCAGTTTTCTCCAGTTCCTTAACGGAATCTCCGTTGATGGAGAGGAGTAGAAATTCAATTATTGTTTATTTTAGCAGTGCACAATCCCAGGAACTCCAAAGACGGACCATCGTCACACTTGAAAATCCTGCAGCCGTGGAGAACCGTTGAAGAGACAATCCTGGGGGAGACGAACACAGATCAGAGAGAATGTGTTCCATCACCAACTCTGTTAATCTGTGCTCAATATCCCCCCATTTCTCCTTACCGCCGTTGGTAATTTCATCAACGAGTGCCGCCGTCATCTCATCCCGAGCGATGGGACCTCCTTTGTCAGTTGCTTTGGCAACTTTACTTTTCCTCGTATCAGCATTTGTAATGGTCTCATCCTGAGATCGATTACGGTTAGACGCATTTACAGGTTTCATGTGAGTGGTCATGTACTCCTCGTACTCGTCCACCACGGCCTGGTATTTTGTCGACGTGGTCGAACTCATGTACCGTCCCACTCAGCTCATTTTTGGCAATCTTGCCTAATATGAAGAGAGCTTTTTGGTATAGGTTCTTCCTGACCATAGCTTCCGACTTGCCTTTCTTTGGTTTAGGTGCGCTATCCATTATCGTTTCTGCCGAAGTTATCGGTTTTGCGCTATTTTCAATAGCCACCAATGTAGTTAATGCTGTTGCTGTTGACACTACACCTTGCCTGCTGTCAGCGGCGTCTAGTTCCAAGCTTGACTCTAGTAATTCGTCCTCGGAGCTCATCCCTACCTCCATCTCGTCCTCCTCTATTTTATTGTTTTTTAGCTTTTTTTGTTTTGTTTTTTGTAATTCATGTTTTTGGTCCCATGAGTGTAGAGGAGAGTAGGTCCACCGTGGCATAGACCCCTGTACCCCGGCAAGGGGTCGCTAGGTATCCGGAGTCCACCGTTATAAGTCACACTCACGCAATGCCATTCATCCCATGTGCACGGTTGTTATACACCCGGTATTGCGGTTTTTTTCTTACAAAATTATGGTAGTCATGTATA
>JBANCV010000899.1:0-23194 GCA_037040105.1 Amiota albilabris | reverse complement strand
CAGACAGACAGACAGACAGACAGACAGACAGACAGACAGACAGACAGACAGACAGACAGACAGACAGACAGACAGACGGACAGATAAACAGACGCGGCTGGGTGACTTTGTTTTATAATATGTAAAGATATTCAGTTTCTTAAAAGAGAAAGAGATTTAATATCTGGATTTTTTAAAAATTTTTCACTAGTCTCAATAAGGAATTCATAAAGTCACATAAGCTTCGTTGCACATGGGCGTTACGTTCCTTGAACCATCTTATATAACTAAATAACAAACAAGAAGACAAAAAGGTGATTCAAATGTAAAAAAAAGAAAGTATTATAATTTAGATATCATTATCATTCTTTATGTACAATATTTATATTTAAAATAAGTTACTGTTGAAACTCTACCCGTATGATATGTAGTAACACTTAAGGGACTATGCATTTTACGGCATTATTGGGAGTTGTCGTTAAATCGCGAGAAAATAATTTCGTTGCTTGAGAGAGTTTATCTTTTGGTGTTGAATGGAGTTTCGACTTTATGTAACTATGTAAGTGTCATTGGCATCGTCCTCTTTAGCACGCCTTGTATACATATCATATTTTTTTTGAAAAAAACCTCTATCATTTATGAGAATTTTGTTGAGTTTATGAATGCAATCACTAAAAAATACATTTTTCTACCTTATTCTTTGTCTTTCAATGGATGGATCAGAATATGAGTAAAACGTTTGAAGAAAAATGCTAAACCCTGTTTAAGCTTTCCTGAGTTAAAATATCTATAGCCTTAATTTCTTCGCAACTGTTGTTATTTGATTAAGCAATTTAAATTTTGATCATTCACAACAATTTCATTCACTATCATGTCTTTGAAGCCTTCTCAATTCAATTGATTGAGTAAGTTATAAAATTTCATTTAGTACACTCATGGCTTTCCAAACTTTCCACCAACATCCATTCAATGTTAAAGATAAATTTAACTGCAGTCTTTTAAGGAAAATTTCTTCCAGCCACATTCGTTACATCAATAGATTCCACGTTGGTTATATTCAAAATGTATCATAAAGAAGATTTGATATAGTAAGTCTGATCAATCGGCTGCTGTAGTGTTGTTGTTTTATATTGTCCAAGAAGTTTTACCATGTTAAGTGATGCTTAGGTGTATATACCAACATATGATGATGAATTTATGTCCATCTATCCATTTTTTGTTATGCATACAACTATTGAGCTATCGAAATTTCGTATAAACACGTTTTATCAGTATATTCAGCAAAGTTCTTTTCATTTTATTATTGTATTATTTTGAATTTGCATTTTATGTAAGAAGGATTAAGGAGAAAGGGGCCAAGTGTGACAGTCAGAATTCATGATTCATTAATTCTTACTTATTATTTTTGAAATTCAAATCTAACTCCATTTTGAAATTGTATTCACAGCGGTATGTGATAACAAAATAAAACACTGTATGTATCACTATCTATTTGAGTGGAACCCGTTGTGGTTGCAAAATAATAAAGTATTGCATACTTTTTGGGATATCATATAAAAAACATGTTTCTTGTATGGGGACCCCGTTTAATTTTTAATTTTATTTTATTGTTATAGTGGCATTCGAAATACACACCCTATGAGAATTATAACTGTCTAACAATTGCGGTTCATTAGATATAACCTGCTGACAGACAGAGGGATGGGCGGACGAATAGCGGAGGCATAGTAAAAGGGTTCCGTTGGCACCCTATGAATACGGAACCCTGAAAAGAAAAATTGCAATCGATCACAGCAAAAATTCATATTAAATCTTTAAGTATTTATGAATTTTTGTATGGAAATTGTACAATTCAATTTAAAATTGTAAAATAAATGCAAAAATTTAGAATGTGAGGGGTCTATAAGATTCGGTATAATAAACTTAATGTGTGTTTCTCTGGCTCCTTTGTCTTATTTTAGTTTTTTTCTTTTGGATTTCTTTCTTTTGGATTTTAATGAGTCTACATATTCTTCAATTTAGTAAGTGCTTTATTATTTTTGTGGTTTGGTTGTTGTTGTTGGGTTGTTTTATAGTCGATTCTAACTTTATTACTTTGACTCATGCTCGGTCTCTGGCTCGGTTTCAATATGAGTGGGATTTTCTTACCTGTCTGTCTGACTGACGGTATTTGCTTTTTTGCAAGAACAAACTAATTTACCGTTGGCTATCCAACCAAATATAAGTGCGTGTGTATGCGTATGTGCATGTGTGAACATGTGCCGAGTAAATTTCAACGACCATGAGACAAAGAACCCAATGCCGATCTCCACCATCCACTAACCATTTTGATACGCATATAAATTACATTTTCTTTAGCGTTACTCTCCTGCTCCACCTCGTTGATTCTGTTTTTGTTGTTTGAGGTTTCGGTTACGGTTTTGGTTTTATGTTAAATGTCTTCACACACTCACACACATACACATAGATATGCATATATGTAGATACATACTAGCTACACATATATACCAGAAACATGCTCTTATATGCGTGCTTGTAATGACTTGGCGTTTGCTATCTTATTTGAATGTTCTAACATACATATGTGATACAAGCGGGTGCCACTTAGAAAGTTTGCTTCAGTAGACATGTGAAGGAAGCTGCTAAGAATTAAAGATCACGCAGATTTTTAGTACAATAGAATAGAAAGAACTTTATCAAACAACCTTCGGATGCGTGTGAGGTTTTGTCATTCAAGCTTTGACGCTTGCATGTTTCGTTTCTCAATTCAACTTAACTCAACTCAACTGTGTTTTTGTGTGTCTGTGTGTTAGTCTTTCTTACTGTTTGTCAGTTATATAATAATAAATGCGGTGGATTGTCCATTAAGTTGTTGTCTCTCGCAGTTCTTCTTCTGTTTTTCTTCTTTACCCATCCATCCATGTTTGTCCTTATGTCGTCGTTGTTGTCTCTTATTCATGTCTTGTAATGTTCTTGTATTATTTGTATTTCCCTGTTGTTGCTGTTGCTGTCAGTTGTCGGTCGAAATTTAGTCAAGACGCAAATCATGGCAAAGAATAATCCTCTGGCCATAGCGTGAGAGCTTGTGCCTATATGTGTATACAAAACAAAACAAAACAAAACTAAACTAAACAAGATTCAGTAGATTCAACAGAAAGCAATCTTCCACTCAAATGAAATGAAATGAAATGAATATGTGTGTGGCATTAAGTGAGAAGTTAGTGTTGTAGAGGGGGCCAGGCCAAGCCAGAACAGGCCACCGACAGACTGGACTTAATTACGAGCAAACGCCTTCAGAACGCCTTTAAATCTGCAACATCAGACATTCATTTGGTTAATGACATTGTGGTTGTTTTGTTGTTTCCAAAGCGGAAAAGGTGCCGCATGGAGCTACACACTCGTACATACATACACATAGACATAGATATGTCTGAATAATTCTCTTATGCGACAAGAAAACAAATAGAAAAATGGATAAACAGACCGATAGACAGACATCTAAAGGAGACACATTCAGAAAAACATTAAAGGACAAACTTTGGCCAAGAGACAAGGAAAATGTTGTGTGAGGATAGTCACACAATATCATATGTAATACAATTAATACAGGGCTATTAAGAAAAATCGTAACAAAATCCCGAATATTATAGAACAGTTTAATATTTGTCCAATTTATGTATTTATAATACTGGTAATAATATTGTTTTTCATGTTGAATTCCATAGGAAAGAGTCCAAAGAGTCCCTCTAGAGTCCAATGGGTGTATAGTAATATCATTGGATTTTTCCCTAAGTTGCTCTAAGCATTTACTGAATTAGGCAATTTTATTACATTAGTATATCTGAGGACCCCGGTGAATAATAGTGTTCTTGACGAACCACAAAGTATCAACCAATATAGGTTGAAAATAAAAATGGATTCTCTGCAATATCTTAATGTTGTCAACGATAAACAGCTCCACAGCTGAATTCCATATATTCTAAGCCTAAGGAAACAAGACATTCTTCTAGTTTTAATAATAAGTTACTGATATAAGCCTATGAGATCAATCTATTGTCCAGGGTCAGCACAAAGTAATAAGCATTAGTCTGCGAATAATATCATCCCTATCATGCAATCAAAACTTTATGTATCTATAAGTTATATATATATATATATATATATATAGTTGGTAGCATTTTTTCTCAGCAGCCCTGTATTTGCTTCTAGTATGAGTACTATATGAATAAATAAATGTAAGTGAGTAAGCATCTTTTAGTTGAATTATTTTTGGTAGCAGTCAAATTTTGATATTTGTTGTGATATTATTTGCTGTAGCATTAAGTGCAACAAAAAATAAATTAAAAATATTTATGTTTATATGTAAAAATAACGAATATTAAAATATGGAACAGGGAGAACAGAACCACAAAAAATTAAAACAAAAACAAGTTTTAGTAACAACAAATGCCTTCACATATGCAAAAGAACAGCGTCACACAGAGACACACACACACACACATACTAAAGGGGAAGAAATTATTACAACGGCGCCGGCGGTGGCACCGGCACCGGCACCACATTAAAGGTTTTCATCTTGTGGTTCTTGAATGTTTCGTTCTCATGCCATTTACTCTTTATGATGATGAAGATAATGTTATATGTCTATCTGACTGTCTATTCGATTGTCAGCTAGTCTGCATCTCATGTCTGTGAAGATTTCATGCACTTTGCCCTTGACAATTTCTCTGACATCAACTTTCATACTTATCACATTGTTCTGTGTGTTTTTCTGAAGTGATTATGCCTTAAAGTATGCAATGCAAAAGTTAAGAGTTTAAAATAATGAGCAGAATTAAGTGAACTGACTGACATTCAGAGCAGTTATTACAATAATAACTCATCTTGTATTTGATCCAATAAAGAAATCAACCATATTTCAACACTGAGTAAGAAGGAAACGTTCAATTGCTTAAGAGGAATAAATAAATTATGATTATAAATATGATCAAAAAGATTGAATGAGTGAAAATTTGGTATAATAAATAATAACCAGAAAGAAGAGTATCTTTGACTTTGCCGAAGATGTAATACTCTTCACGCATCCTCTAGAAATCTTTTTTTGTGAAATTTACATGGTTGATGAATTTGGATTGTGTCCAAATTCCAAGATGATAGCTCAAAAAACAGAAAAGTTTTTCTAATAAGAACATGAATTTGAGTCAGGGGCTTTGTATGGGAGTTACCCCTCCTGATATTTCAAAGTTCCTGATATTTTATTGTAGTATAGGTCAAACACTTCCAGTGTCCAAATTTGAGTTTGATGGCTCAAAAAATAGAAACAGTTTTTCTAATAAGAACATGAATTTGAGTAGGGGCTTTATATGGGAGATATCTCTCCTAGAGATGCGATTCGGCTGAGTTTGCTGCGTTTGATAAAAAGAAAGCTTCGTGCATTTCCGTTCTCAAGCTCAAAAACTGAGGGATTAGTTTGCATACATACAAACAGACAGACAGACGGCCAGATAGACGGCCAAGGCTAGATCACCTCGTTTCGTCACCCTGATCAACAATATATATACTTTTAAACTTCATGAAAAACTTATAATACTATTCAGAAGAGTATAAAAATACAAATAAAGTCCAAGTCAAGTTGGTATCGAGTACAATAACACGAGTAGCACAATTTGTATTTATGTCAGAATATTCAAAGTTAATGGTTAAACTATCCTGCAAAACCTACTGAACCGATTGAAATCCTGGCCCTTGACAACTTCCTTGACATTAGCCCTCATACTTCTCAGATTGTTCTGTATGTTTTTCTGAAGTGTTTCTGCCACAAATGCAAAGTTTTCCCAAGATAATGGTGGATTGCAAATTGAAGGTAGTCTCACGTGTAAAAGAATCGCCAATAAGTTGGTGCGAAGACATTTCAACTAAACTGGCTATTGGATTCTCATTCCAAAAGTTAGGCTTAGTCTTGAATACCAACTACTGCTATATAAGGCAAACAACATAAGACCAGATAGAATTTTAACTACATCTACAGAATCATGTTTCTCCCAATACTTTTCAAAGACTTTTATTATGTATTACTAGATCAGCTGTTTAAGAAACTGTGTTAAATTATTTTATATTCAAATTTTTGACATTGAAAATCAGAACGATATGAGAAATATGTTGAAATCTTTAGAAGTGAAAAATTCCTTAAAATACGTATTTTGTTTTGCCTTCAGCATTTTGAAAATAAACAATCGATTGGGGGGCCTCATTTAGTAGTACCGCCCCGAGCCATCAAAAAGCTTAGTCTGACAGCGCTTTACACATGTGAATATCTTTATGGGTCAATGTGATATTCTCATATACCGTACACAGGCACTTTGTGCAATGTCATGTAATGGTTTTTACCAAATATTTGTTTAAGGTTGACAAAACGTTTCTTTTGGTTTGTTTTGGCCTCAGCTGCATTCACGACGACATTCAATGAAGATGAGAATGTTGGTGGTGATGAGGATAATGATGATTCTAGTGATGATTCTGGTAATGACGATGTTTTTGTTGATGATGTTGTTGTTATTATGGACATAAAGTACACTAACTTTGACTATGAACTGTTGAAAAACTTTTTGATAAATAAATAATAAACTTAATACAAAGTAACATAGTAGAGAGAATGAATGAATGAGTGAATGAGTGAGGAGTTTTCATAATATTTTTGAATCAAAATTGTCTAGCACCTTCTTCTCTCATGTCCAATCGACTAAAATCTCATGGCAATTTTTCATTATTTTCTCTTTATTATTGGTTGTTTTTTTTTTTTTGTGATTTTACTTTTTGTTTGTTGACACGAAAAATATTGATGCACGGCAACTGACTAGACCAGGGTTGTTGCAATAAATTTAAAAGAAATGTACGAGTATGTTTGAGTGTAAAAAGTCGTTTTTCTTGAGTGTCGATCGGTCAATGGCGGTCATTGGCGTTATAAGTTGGTCATGTCTGTCAATTTCGATTTATTGCGGCTATTTTTTCTGACTTCAACACACAGCACTACCTAAACAAACTGAAGCAACACACACGCACGCATACGTACAGTGGAGCAAGCAGAAAGAAGTGAGTGTCCCATCCTCTTCTGGTCTGTTCTGTTCTGTTCTCTTGTGTTCTATTCATTTTACTTCTGTCGTTCAGTTGCTTGTTTGGTTCTTTAGTCAAACCACTTCATCTTGTTCAAAATGGCATTTGCGTCTGTTACCGTTGTTGCATAAAACTCCTGTTCCCTTGAGTACTTAAGCACTCGTATTCTCTCTCACTCACTTTCTCATTCTCGCATTCACTTGCTCGTTCACTCACTCACTGACTAACTTTCTTCTTTCTATCGACGTTTACTCCACTTCTCCATCCATTTTCCTTACAACAAAATCAGCGTGTTCTTTAGTATTCACTTGTTCACTTGTTCAGTTATTAAGTTTACTTTTTGCTCTTTCATCTCTTCCCTTCACTTTTCTTTTTCTTTTACTTTTTCTTGTTTTTTTTCCCTTCCCTTTCATACTTATTCTAAGCGCGTTTGAAGTTCAGTAAAAACACAGTTTAACACTTTAGCAATAACGAGAACAACAACAGTAACAGCAATAGCACCAGCAATAGCAACAGCAACAAGGATGACGACGGTGAACAACGGTGACTACGACGACACTTCTCTGGGGAACAAACCGAAAAAACCCATATTTACTCAGCAAATCAAAAGCATTACACTTCCTTCCCTTGTATACAATAATAATAACTAAAGACTAACTTGGTGAAGAGTATTAACAGCAACACAAAAACAATAACAATGACGACAATGACAATAAATACCACTTGTTTGTATACAGTACGAGTACAATTGGGTACCCAGAAAAAGCTGGAAACTGGTAAATTTTCACCAAAAAAAAAAAAAAAAATAAATATGGAAAAGGTGCACCAAGTTAAGTACAAACGAAACTCAGGATTGTAGGAGCCGGCATTAAAAGAGTTGATATCTGAAGCGGTCGAGTGTCAAGTTCCATAGCAGTTCTTCAAATCATATGTAAGTGGTTATGGGAATGTAGTAAACATATAATGTCCTGTCTTAATATTGAATTTATTAAACAAATCCAAGACGGCCTAATTGTAAGATAAAATTTCAAATTGCAAAGATGTATATTTATAGGAAGGCAACTCAATATTTCACTTTTCATTTTTCTCTCTATCTGAGCGTAAACTGATTAGTAGGTACAATTTAGTAAATGGATCATCCATTATATTCTTTTTACCTTGTTGTTTTGCTGAAGGAATATACTTGTATAATAAAATTGAAAGAAAGTTAAAAAAGAGTTTCAATAAAGTATATAATTGACATGACGATGCTGAAGGTGATGTTGATGTTGATGTTGATGACAAGACTTGATACAAACATCTTTGTAACAATACACAATGGAAAATATCCAATGATAATTTCAAGAACTCACTTATTTATATCTACTGCTGGTTTTGCTCACATTATTATTATAATGTTATGAACTTTTTCTGAGAATTTTTTTCCATTTGATTTCCTAAAGTCTTAGAATTTTGTTTGAAACATTTATGCTTCTTCATATATTGCTTTGTATTATTTTTTAATTTTTTACCTTTCACATAAGTATATGTTCAAGCCATTATAATATTGACATGATGTTTGTAATGCTTAGAATTGTGAGTCGGAAACCCATATAATGTATAACAAGACATATAGAAACAATTTGATGCAAATACTTTGTACTGTCTGCTGGTGTGTATGACAAATCAGTGATAGCTTCCATTCAAATTTATGTACAAATTGTAATTATTGACAATGAATTTAATCAACTTACAAATAAATAAAGAAATAATGTATAGAAAACTGGGATTTGAAAGATATGTTTAGCTTTGATGAAGCGTATTTAATATTCCATCTGCGTTCCCCTATTACTGGAGAAAGTATCTCTCAAACAAGCAAGACAATATATAAAAAACGGGAGTGTAAAAGATTACAAAGCTTTGGTGAATTAAAATTAATATTCTGTCTGAGTTCTCCGATTACTGGAAGTGGTAGCTCTCACATATGAATTGCAATTATTGACAATGAACTCTATCAGCATACATTCATAAAATGCCTTGTCTGACTTGTAAGCTTTGAACTAAACTTAATATTCTGTCTTAGTTCTATGATTATTGGAAGAGGTAACTATCATGAAAAGTGCATTTATTAAAAATATATTGAAAAAGGTATGTAAGCTTCGATGTACCAAATTTAATGCTCCTGTGTCTGTCCTTATAATACAAAATGGCATCGTTGGAATATCCGTTAACATTTTATGCTCATTTCCGTTTTGGTGTTCAATTATATCTTAATATTAAAATGATTTTTGTTGTTTGCATTGTTGTTGTTGTTATTGTTGTTGTTGTCGTCGTAAACGTGCTTTTTACTAAATTACATTTCGCTTTGGCTTTCATATTTTGCTGGGATTTCTTATGCTGATACTCATATTTCTTATAATGTCTGCCTGGCTTCTTAAGTTTCATATTATATTTTTATTGTATTCCTTTCCTTTTGAACTCATGGTACAACTCATACAAGTATCTAAGTATATGTATTGTATGTATCCTTCGTAGTCATCGTTACTCGTTATCATTATGTGTTCATGTACACTGCTTTGCTTTGTGCCTTTTTGCTTCATTGAAAAATTTAATCCATCAAAGGCGTTAATTAATGCCGCCATAGCTGCCGCCTGCCAAGTGTCAAAATGCTAAAAATAATTTACTTTTCACTTTTTTACTGGTCCTTCCTTTTGCTCTTTGCTCTTTGCACTTTGTCCCTTGAGTTTATTACAATACTTTTACTCTCTTGCTCTCGCTGTAAATGCTGATGATTGTTGTTTTTAGCTTTGTCAACATGACCGAAACCTTTGTTGTTGATGATTGTCTGATGCCATCAAAAGTGTTTAATTAGTTTTGTACATGGAGTTTGGTTGCTGTTGGTTACTTTACAATCGTCCTTAAAATCATTATTCATCAATTGAATCAAATAACCAGCCACCATCTGTCCATCCATCCATCCATCCATTCATCCATCCATCCATTCATCAATCTATCCAACCATCCATTCTTTTAGATATTCTTTCATCAATTCATCCATTCATTGAATTCATCCTGTTTGTCAGCTCATTTATGCGTATTCTACGAAATTGTTTAATTAGCAAATATTTGTTAATTTTCCAATGTCTTATCAGGGACTGGGATTAAATGGAATGGGATGGGATGGCGTATGGTGGAGAGTAGAGAGTGAAGAGTGGTGTACAGTTTGTCAGGCACACGATTCAAAAAATACCGCATCGCACGCGAATCAATTAAGACAAAGTAAATCTATTTTAAATTGATTTTGTGCCTGATTGAAAACCGGCAACGGCTACGGCAACGGCAACGGCAACGGCAACGGAAGCCTTATTGGAGTTGGCTATGACGACGATGATGAGAATGTATATCAGAGCAACGCCGACGACATTGACAACAGTAACAGCAACAGCGTATCATCATGCCATTTCAGTAGAAAATATTCTTGTTCTTTTGCTGAGCAACACACGAGATAAGTTAAATGAGCAATTTAAATTATATGGTTCCATTAAATTCAATCTAGTGTTAAAAAAAATATCGAAATAATGATTCGGTTATCTTTAAAAATATTGATTTTTTGAGGAATCCAAAAATACAAAAATATTTAACAAAAACAATCAAACAATGACAGATTTTTTGAAATGGTGGAGTATAAAATATTTGAGTTGGTTAAATTGTGACTAAGAAATTCAATAATGAAAGCCAATCGGATCAAAGTTAAAAACAAATTCAAATAACATCGGAATATCAAACGGAAGACAATTATGTGTATGTTATTCTGATATTCTCGTCTTCTAAAGACACATTGAATGACCCTCGTACATTAACACAATGGAAAATACAATAAATGAACATTGCTTTGGGTTTACTTGAGTTGGGTTTGGTTGGGTTCAAATTTGTTTGATGGTTAGGGTTGTAAATTTCCTTACATTCCGCTTAGTTTGCTTGAAGATAGCTTGACTTGTGTGTCCTTGATTTTTGTTTGAATTGGGCAGAGTTTAATTTCCTTCCCATAGGTGCGTTTGGGATTTTCAATTGATTTTGGTTAATTGATTTGGTTGATTGTTGCAACAGTTTGTTATCAACAATCTTTATTAGGATTTCCTGTTTCTATGTATATGTATATTTCATAAACAATGTATCCTATAATAAATACATGTCTAGACTAAATGGAGTCTATGAACATATGTATATACATATTTAGTTGCTTTTGTCAATTTCTAGTCAATATTGTAAATGTCTAATATTTTTGAATTATGTGAATTTTAAATATATAATTTATATAGATTTTGGACAAATTTAAAAAACCAAATTTCTGCTCACATCATTCGAAAGAAATAGTATAAAAAATTCAAATTCTATTTTTAGTTTTGAAGAATTCATTATTCATTCAAATAATAATAGAAGAATAACATTCTCCAGACAAAGGAATAAAAAGGATGAAAGGAGGAAAGGAAGGAGGAAATGAGATAGGAATTTCCTTCTTTAGTGGTAAACCAATGTATTTCAATTTTCTCTCCTTTGCCTTATGTGGGTTGTGGTTTCCCATAGGGAACTGGCAATTTGCCTAATTTAGCTTCACCTAAGTAAAAGGTATTGTATAAATTTATGGACTAAATAATTTTTTCTCTTCTTTAATATTTCCTTTTAACAAATATAGGTTTTGTTTCTGCAGTTTTTCTTTAAACGTATTAATTAGAAAGATAGAAAATGAAACATAATGCCTTATAGTCAAGTGGGCCCGACCATGAGATATCCTGTACATCCCAATTAAAGCAATATAAATACTTAGATAAATACTTACAACAACAGTTTGCAGAAATAAGTCACATTCAGAGTCATGAAACTGCCTAACATGCCTAACATGCCTAACATATTAAACTAACTTAATATGCCCCTGAAGTATGCAAATCAACATATAGAAATATCTGTTTTGAAATTCTGTCTGTTTATCATAATCTCAATAACATAATACATTCACACAAACTAAGACTAGACCTTAGCTTTCTTCTGTGTGTTAAATAAATCTCGTTATTTGTACATATTTAATATACTCTTTTATTATTTTAGTAGGGTATTTTGTTATAAAAACAAAAAACAACAAAAAAAAAAAAATAAAAAAAAATACCAAAAAGAAAATGTGTGAAATGGAAAAGGTGGAAATTGTAAAAAGCAAAATCGGATCATAACCAACAGCAGAAAACGATTAAGATTATATGTTAAGCCAAAGTTGAGTTTGATAACAACAATTTTCCATTAAGCGGTGGTAACAAGTTGAATGAATATTTTTCAACTTTTGCAATAAAATGTCTTCGCCTTTGTCTCTCGGCAATTTCGACAATTTTTCATGATTTTTATTTATTTTACAAAAAAAAAAAAAAAAAAGGTTTTAAATGAATTAATTAATCTTATCGGGAAAGGATTAAACCAACCAAACAAAGGAAATACAAAAATTTTATAAAAAATATTTATATCTCTATATAATCTTCTTTATGTTTGATACACTTTTATCAGTGATGTATGTCTTGTACAACAGCTTCGATATATCATATTTATAGTGCGAATCGCTGCGAGCTTCTCAAAGTATCTCTTTATTGTTGGCAAATCTTTTACAGCCGAACCATTTTTTTTTTTTCAAAGTTTTATAACAGCAAATAATCTGAGAAAGCTAAATCTGGCATATGTGAGGAAGCAATTTAAACTTTTGCAAACTCGTTGATTTTAGCCTTAATCCTTATAAAGGATATGTGAACTGGTGCATTGTTTTGATGATTGCTTTCCTTGACATTCAGCAGGCATTCAACAGTGTTTGGTATAAATGGCATTCTATTCAAAATTAAGAAACTGTATATGAAAATGTTGTAACATATGCTAATGATATGTGGATAATCGCTGCAAATAGTGACCCCTTTATCATCAACTTAATTTTATAGAGGTTTGACTTCAAAACTGGAATAGAAAATGGGCAGTAAAGCCCAAAACAAAACATATTTTATTTAAATTACATTTACATCCTGAAAGAAGTCGTTTTCTATAATGCAAATAAATGCAAATGATGTATGTGGCTCAAGGTGACTCTTACAAATACCTAAACTTACACTTTAACCGCAAGGCTAACATGGGAAGGACACCTTGGGTGCTTAGTCCCAAATCAGAGTTGAATAAAGAAACCAAATTCAAGTCTTTAAAATAATATTAAAACCGGTGAAATTTTGGGGCACTACTAGTAACTCAAATTTGAAAACTGATATTGCAATGTTACCAAAACAAATTGTTTTAAAATGTCTATCATCACCCAACAGTATGTTTGTTGCATGGTATGGACGGATCTCTAGGAGGGGTACCCCCGTAGAACCACAAACACAAATTCAAATTCATGTTCCCATTAGAACATTTTTTTTTTTGTTATTTTTTGTTATCGAACTGAAATCAGGGTACTATAAGCGTCTCATATATCAATTTCCAGGCCCTGAAATAACTGGATCGCATAGCTCCTACAGAAACCCAAATTTAAATTCATGTCTCTATTAGAAGAACTTTCTTGTTCAAACTGAAGTTTGGAAACTATAAGTAGTACATAAAAATATTCATCAACCATATAAATTTCACTCATAAATCCTAGGATAGTTGGATCACACATGCTCCCATTTGCTCCCAGACAAATATTGCGCTCTCAATATTGAAACGCAGTATGCATACTGACTCTACACATAAGTCAAATCAATATATTTTGTAATACAAATATTTCTGTATGTTCAATCATGGGCAAAAATGTTTGCTAGGGAAAGCGCGAAGAGTATTACAACTTCGGCATAGCCGCATATAACATTCTTTCTGGCTTATCATCAGTTTTAGTTTTATTAAAAGAGATTTTATTTCCACTCAAATTTTTTTTTATATGATTCTGTTATTATTAAATGTTGAAGGTCTATGCTGAATACTCCAGCAATAATCGGCCAGCATATGCGTATTCCAGTGGAATTATTCTTCCTTAGTCCGAATATCTTGGTAGAATTGTTCATTTTATTCTTCATTTAAGTCTCCGAGATTTTCTGCAAAATGCTCTAAATGGTTGAGTGGGAAGTATTCTTTGATTCTCATGATATATTCAAGATGCTGAAATTGAGACAAAATCTCTTCAATGCGTCATTACACTTTCTGTTAGTTAAGAAATTTTGAATAGCCCAAATAAAAGAGTCTCATGCATTCTTTTCAATTTCTAACTTTGTGCGCTGTCAACTATGCCTGCTTTGAGCTTTACTGAAGTCAGGTTCAGAAGAAGGTAAAAACAAAAGAAGTGGCTGCACCCAAAAAACTCAAGCTGATACCATTGAATGTAAAACTATTAAAATATTTTATGCTATAAAAAGATAGTTTGACTTTGTTGTCCTGAGTTATTAAATCACCTTGTACACTTACATATAGACCACAACATTCCTCTTGTCAAGGAAGATATTGTTAACTTGACTAAAAAGAAGTAAAAGTACTTAGAAAGAAATCTCCTCAACAAGACATATATGACAATTTCAATAGATTATAGTAACCGCTACTTCTAAGTCCATTTGTTGGGTTGCCATCTTATCGTACTAAGGATCCTGAAGCCTAGTCATTCGGAAAGGTCTTTCATGGCATTCAGATTCAGAAATCAAACACTGAAATTAGGAGCAACTAAATTCGGGCATCACAATTTGGCCAAATGGACTTCTGTGTGAGAAGCCTGTCTGTTCCACCTTATCTTGTCCTATAAGGTATGTAAAGGATACAGTAATTTATAAAAGATTTATATCTACCAAGCATTAGATAGAACAATTGTTTCTCTTCATGTATGTAATACATATTTATTAGAATACAGGAACAAAATCTGAAGAAAAAACTGCTCATGTGGAACACAAATTGTGGGCGAGGAGAGTCTGAGTTAAGCTTTCATTAAAATGAATATAAATTTACATATATTAAAAAAATGGATAAAAAAAAAATGATAGAAAAAGGAATTTATGATATCGAAAAAGTAGAAGGAGAAATAAAAATTTATTTCATAACATCAATTGATGGCGCAACTAAGCGCCGCAACAGAAAACGACGCATTTAGCTTAGAAGTAAGAGATATGGGAGAAAAGTGCGATGTGTGAAATTGATTGAGTAATCGGGAGACAGAGATACAGGTTTCACATGTACCGTTATTAATGGCAAATGTATGTGTGGGAGTAGGTATTTGTGCGTGTGTGTGTGTATGAGTGTATGTGCAGGTGTATTGAACCGTTATGAATCGAGCTGAGCTAAAAAACGTTTGTAATTTAATTGAAATGTACGCATTTGTGAATGCATATTAGGGTGGCCCATAAATCATACAAACAAAAAAAAAAAAAACCAAAAAAAAAAACAATAAATTGAAAAAATAAACAAAGTAAAGAAGTGAGTACATTATAGTCGGGAAGGTCCAACTATGGAATATCCTATAAGAATAAGTAAGAAGAAAGCAAAATACATATTGTAAGCATTTCAAGATTTTGCAAGAACGTGATACCAAGATTTGTTCTACGACTGGATAATTTCGAAAGATCGGTAGAAGATTGTTAGATGACTTTGGTAGGATTGAAGGTTAATATTTAGATCTCAGTGTTAATTACGCAGTATAGAAGACTAAGAACGCTTTTGAATGGATTCACTAACATCACTATAATTTTTATACTGAGGATCCCATATACAAGATGCGTATTCCAGAAGTGAGTTTTCCAAACATGTGAATACCAAATTTGTAGTGTTTAAAGATCATTAAAATCTTTATACCAACGTTTAATGTATCCTTATATGCCTATAGATTTATTGATAGATGAGGAAATATGCTTGCTGAAATGCAGCTTTGGATCCATTAATACACCCAGATTATTGTTCTAGAGTTTGATCATTGATGATGTAGCTGTTTGCAATTACACTTTTTAGGTAGTTTATGGTGCACCACTGTGGTAAGGAGTCAAGATCTTGTTGAAAAAAACATTGGTTGTTCGAGAACTACAAGCATAACTTTACATAATCAGCATATGTGAGATTGTTGTATGACAGATGGTATATCATAATAATAATGGACCAAGGCAGCTATACAGAGGACCATCAGAAGTTAGACGAACAGTCTTAGATAAAGTTGTGAAAAGAATGCTCTGTGGGTTCTGGAAGTTAGATAGAATGAAATCTGGATAGTTAAATACGAAAGATATTCAGTTTGATGATGAGTACGAAATGACAGACAAATTAATCGGCATCTACAAATTTACAAATCCATAAATAAATAAATAAATTAATTAAACAAAATACTATTACAATTCCTTAGTCGAATCTAGTGGTCTATTGACTTGGTTCTTCAATTGCTTCCGAAAAAAATCAATCAAGCCATTAAAATTTCGTAGTCCCTCTTTCTTTCTGTCAGCATGACTTTTTCTTTCCTTGCACCTCTCCGATCGCTACGATTTGATTTATCGTAACAATACTAACACATTTCATTTCATTTCTATTTTTTTTTGTTTGGCATCACAAGGCTTCCGGGTGTCTATTCTGTATGTCTATTCTTCTATACTAGAAACTGTTACACTCTTAATGAAATACTACATACAAACATATAGTGGCGAATAAATATAAAAATATTTAAAAAAAAAATTCCATTGGTTCCTTAGCAAGAGATCACCAAAATCACTTTGGCCCTTGCTTTATATAATGAAAATGGGTACTGGGAATATTATTCTATTTGTGCTGCATTCTACTCCAAAATTCATCATCTATAAAATTTTGGAAACCTTAACTTCTCCAATGATCCCAGATTTTTACTGGAAGTGAGTGCTGGACTTTGAATCAGGTACATTCGTCTAATTGAAATGATGACTCTGATAGCCAACTCAATATGCTTTGGGTTACCATTTCTTCGCGATTGTGGTAGAAAAAGGTGTTGGACATTGGAATTGTTTAAAATCGTAGTTTATTATGTGACTATATATCCTATTTTCTATCCGTTTTCCTCACAAATTGTTACCCCCTGAAATGAATGAAATATATACTTATGCACATACATTATCTATATAAAAATACTTAATAGACTTTAAAAGTATTCTGGACCAATTAGTCTAGCCATATTGCCAAAGGTTTCTATTCATATTTCATAAAGTCTTATAAAAACCTGAATTGTGTTTCGAACAATCTTTAATTCATATGTGTAGAAATGATTTTAAATATACATATGTATGCATATTGTAATTATATTTCAAATAATGGTCATAAAAATAAAAAGGAATTGTACAATATATGAGTGTACTGAACTGATTTGTATTTATTTATTTTAGCATTGTTTTGGCTGATTTCTAAAGATATTTAGAAAGTCAAATCATAAACCCACATGTATGTATATGTAGATGTATGTATCTACTTAAATATATATATACATACATATGTATACAATAGATTTATTATCTAAAATCTTCAGAGTGACATTCAGTCTTGTAATGAAGACTAAGGACAATAGATGATGCCCACAAACTACTGCATTAATATGCATTTATAAATGAAGAATTGTCACCATGCCATCTTGGTTGTCATGTGTGTATATATGATGATATATAAGGGTGTATTAGAATGTTTGATATTATGTTTTTGTTTGTGTATATATAACTTCTTAGAATATTTAATGATTCTTTTGTTTTACTTAAGACAAAGTACTTGTAGTTGATATGTGACATTATAAATATTACAAATATGGGTTGACCCCATGAAACCATAGTCAAGGTTCGTTTTATCATGCAAACATTTCAAAATGATATTTAAAAAAGATAAGTACATTATTCTGTTAAAAAATTAGTGAAAGAACAATATGTTGACAGACATCTTAAGGAAGATGATTATGGTTAATGTGACCGTTATTTTTTCGATTATTCATACTAGTGTCCACGAAAGAAGCTTCGGGACGCAATATTGTTTCGTTTTCCCAATAATCTAGTTCACAAGTTGAAAAAAAGTATTAATTCTTGCTACAGATAAGTAGTTAAAATATGTGTGCTTCAAGTTCTTTAACGTTAAGTTTTTTTAAGATTTCAAAGAATTTGGATATCGCCGCGGCATTAGGAATATGGACCTATCACAGGATACAAGGAAACCACAGTTTTGCTCCAATGTTTGAGCATCGAAAATAATCCAATCATGTTTCGATCAGAAGTTAAGAAGCAAATATGAACAGTTGGATCAATTAGTTAGAAAACAATGAACAGTTAAGTTTATCAGTCATAAAATGCATTAAAGTAAATATATATTATTATTATTATTAGATTTCTGAGACCAACCAGGTGGAATTTCTAATATTATTGTCATTTAGTTTAAGTATTAACAGATAATAGTTTGACAGTACAAATCCTGGCATATTGTGGGTGCCCACCTAAACGAGGAACTAGTAATATGTTAGTGAATTATACTTGTATATCATATAATTCACAACGAAATACTGTAGATTTTGAATTCATTATTGTAAATATATAATCTTTTTAAGGTTCTATTACTAAGCTTCCGCTGTCCGTCCGACTCCAGTTGTATCTCATGAACCGTAATAGATAGACAGTTGAAATTTTCACAGAATATTGTAATCATAACAACAAAAAATAAAACCAAAATAAAGTAAACAAGTTAAAGGGCTCCCCATACAAGAAAATTCTCATCTCATTCATCTTTGGTTTCGGTAGAATGAAATTTAATTTTTTGTGGTAAAAAATCTTGTACGATGGTACGGAACCCTTCGTGTGCGAGTCCGACGCACATTTGTTTGAGTTTTTTTTGTATTTACACCATTAGAGTGGAAGCTGTAAAAGAGTTTTGTGTCGAAAATGAAACAGAGTATCAGAAAAACATAATAGTTTGTGCTTCTGCCTTCCGTGAAAAGGGTTTTGTAAATGTATCATCTATCAAAAGACCAATTCATCAAGATGTATTGAAAATTGAGAGTCGACTTTATTGACAATTGAAACTATAAGAGAAACTGAAATATAATTTGGTTCAGAAACAGACCTGTATTAAAAGAAATTTATTCCATTGACAAATATAACAACAATTGAACATTCATATTTCATATGTTTTTTAAATTCTCATAAATAGTATGCACTATTTTGATGAAATGTGTTTTCTTTCAACAGTGAAACTACTAACTGATGTAATTAAACCGATGTCTCTTTTTGGGTCACAAAAAAAAAAAAAAAAAAAAAGGAGAAGGTCACGTTAATCATGGTATATAATATATATATGGGACTGGGAAAACAAATTCAATGCTATTATGTAATAAAAATGCATCGCATCCTCTTTTTCTATGAAAGAGTACATTATGGAAGCGTCTCAATATCAAATGTTTCAATGGATAAAAGGTAATACATATAACACTATTTATTGTACATATTTTTATTGATTCTCCTCCTCGGATGTCAAATTGTATGGAGAATTCTATATTTTAATGCAAAAGAAAGTTTCCTGTCACAAAGCAAAAAAAAAAAATTATTTTGACTTGAACAAGAATGTTTGATTTGCCACCCCACAGATGAAGGACAAAATGCAACGGAAACCATTCCTGAGATTGTTACTCTCTGAAAGAACATTCCAATGATTTTCATTTAAAACTTCCTCATCATTGAATTCAATTTAAAGAAGATTGCATTGATTCTTGTTGAGAATACATTTTTTTTTTTTTAATTTTCAATAAATCAAGTCAAGGCATGGTTTTTTTAAATATCTTACTGAAAATATACATATATATATATTAGGGTTAATTTTTGATACAATATCTTGATGGATATGCATTAAAGCTAGACCATTTGAACCATCTGCTGCGAAGATATGTTTTTAGTCTGTGTAAGGTAAAGAAAGAACGCGCGGCAGTGCTGGTAGTAACAGGAAGTGGGGAAAACATTTGGCATAGTGTTTTAAAATTTGTCAGAACCGTTGCTTTGTTGTATACATCTGCTGAGGATTTTTGGATCTGTTCTCTCCTCTTTAAATACTATAACACCTTGCAAAACCTCCTCTATATCTTGGTCACTAAAGTTAGAGGAAAACAACTGTCAATTTCTTTTCAGCTAAGTGATAGGGAACCTGGATGGCATTGCATTTATTTAGTAATCTTTAAAAAGTATATATGTACACATATTGAAAGTCGGTAATTATTTTGTGTGAACTGGGTCTGAATATATAATTTATTTTTTGGATGGTATATTTCGTTGGTGAAGGCTTCAGATTTGGCGAATGTGCTTTGTATCCATCCGAGCTGATTTCACGTTAGCTCTGCAGATTAGCTGTGATCCTATTGACAAGCTGAACTGCAGAAATTATATCTATTTCACTGGCTTGTAAGGATTGTGACAAAGGCAAATTGATTTCCGAAATATCTGCGCATGTATACAGCATGTCTGTCTCCTGAATCAGATAGTTTTAGCATTAATGTTAGACACATTGCTCCCAATTAAATCCGCCTGTCTAGTAATATGAAATTTGAAAGTACAATTGAACCGCGATTATTCGAGTTCATTGTTAGCCTTTGTTTAATGTAGTTTATATGCGATATATTTGTGTTTTTTTATTTGGAACAGAAAATGCAATTTCAATAAACCCTTACAGAATCATAGTAGTCCCTGTTGCCCGAGTAAAAGTTGATCATTCTTCCGTCTGATTGAATTGAAAGTCCATACATTTTCATAGCACGGTATAAACGTCTCAACGTCTCAACCGCTCAGCATCTCGGTTATGGAGTGCACGGACCATAGTGGTTCAATTGATACGAGTATATGGAAGCATAGTTCAATGTATGGATGTTGGATCTATTTTATCAAAACATCTATGCCTATGACTGTACATACATATGGTATATACATGGCTTTGTGTACCTGCTGACGTTCAGGATGTTCACGTATGTATATATGTTGTGTACAAATAAACAAAGATTATCACACATACTACAATAGTATATGTAAATAAATAGGTATTTGCCTCTTTAACTACTCGAACAATCCACCAACACACAATACACCAAGCACACGACTGACGGATGTCCGTTTTTAGTCTTACATTGAATGAATGATATTGTAAGGGTTTGGGGTTGTTGGTATTGAGTGTGATAACTTAATGTCATTCGATTGTTGTATAATAAACTTATTATTCTTGTCACTGTCTGTCTTTCGGTCTGTCTGTCTGTCTGTTTGTCTGTCTATCTGTCAGTATGAGTGTGCGTTTGTTGTCTTTGTTTGTGTAGTTTGTTTGTATTTGAGTTCATGTATATGTTTGTGGTATAATCATCATACATACATAATAAATAGATATACATATGCATCGTACACGATATGTGAATATTTAGTGCATTTACTTACGATTGCAAAATACGCTCATCGGTAGCATCAACATCATCATTGTCAATATCAATGGCATCCACAATAACCGCATTGAAGACTTGTTTCTTCTAGTTGTAGTTGTTGTTGCTGCTTCTGCTGCTGCTGCTGCTGCTGAAACTGCTTTTGATGTTCTTGTTGTTGCTGGTAGTGTTGTCATCGATGACGATGATGATAACAACAACTTTGATGGTGACATCGTTGACGACTTCGATGATGATGATAATAATAACGTTGACAATGGTGAGGATGTTGTTGAAAGGATCAACATCTCTATTATGCGATGGCGAATATGATGGCTTCTGTTATTGTTTTTGTATCGCTGCTACTTTCCACTTCAATTTGTTTACTTAGTTAGCCTCATGCAATATTGCTCTATTGTTTGTCTTTCTCTTTCTCTTTCTCTTTATCTTTTTGTTCTCTCTTATGTCTCTTTGTGTTTTTGCTTATTATTCTTGTTGATTATGTTGATTTATTTTGTTATTGTTGACAGTATTAAGAGTGTTGAAAATTATACATACTTAATTGAAACAATGCACTCAATATTATTTCTCACACTTGTTGTTGTCGTTGTTGTTGTTGTTTTTGTTATTGTTGTTGTTAATCTAGTAGTTATATTATAGTAACATATTAATATTTGTATTGTTGTTGCTATTATTTCTATAGATTTTTTAATGAAAAATTTTCAATTGAAAATCTACTTAGTATTATTATTGAAATATGTCAAAAAAAAAAATCGATTGAATGAAACTCAGAATTTTCTAAAAACATAATATTATTAAGAGAAAATTGAAAATTGCAATAATCGTATTATGTTTGAGAATAAGTTCTCGTCCTTTGCTTGATAGCAAGCAAATTTGTTTTTTTTTTTTTTGATGATGGTGATGGTGATAATGTTGGTCAATCTATTCTATATTTATGTTGAAATCGAATTTTATATTGTAAAAGCAATTCTGTGCAGTTGGCATGAAGGCTAATTTTTTGAATAAAAGTCAATATTTTTATAGTCAAATGGATGACAAAACGAATTTTCACCGATCGAGAACACAATATAGCAATGACTGATTGCCTTAATTCACCATTAACTACAGAGAATTTTGTTTTATTTTATTTTTTTTTTTTTTTATAGAAAAACAAATAAACATATTTCAATCATAATATTTTCTATCGCTAACTATAATCTTCTTCATTCATCATTTATTTTTCGAATGGCCTGACAGCTCTAAATTAAATTAACTAGCATTGTTTTTTCTTAAACTCATGTAATTTTTTACATGCCCCTTGGCTCAAATGGATCATTTGTTGTTCAAAGTGAAGGACCTATCCTATTACAATATTTTGCATGATATGCCCCTGTTCTCTTTTTAATATATATCAGGAGATTTTATATCAAGGCCCTTTGTAAAATATAATACTCAAAGGAACGATCCAGATGAAGAGATCCGCTCTCATTCAATTCAATACTTAGACAATATTTATACTTATTACGCAGTGAATAATTATTTTGTCATGAAGTTTTAAACAGTCACAAGGAGACATCGGAGGCTGTATAAAGTACATACTTACCTTCTGAATAAAAAGTACCCGGAATTGTTAAAAAAAAAAACATGAATTTAAATTTAATCATCTATATTTATTTTGTCTCCTTCAAAATAGTCCCCATTGCTTACAATACAACTATGATATCGGCGAACCCACTCTTCCAT
>JBANCV010000897.1:3086-16231 GCA_037040105.1 Amiota albilabris | reverse complement strand
ACACACCTGGCTGCCAAAGTTGCCTTGGTGCCATGAGTTGGAAGTTACGGCACTAAAGTCGAAGCTCCTAGTGTATTTTAATTAAATGTCGTTTGTTTTTTATTAAAAAAACTTTTATATATGTATACTAGACGCGCTCACTGTACCACTTCTGATATTGTTGTGTTTAGTTCGACATCCAGAACACATCTTTCTCTGCCACTGTGAATTCTTATGTCTAGATAGCTAACTTTTTGTGCACACTGGTCTGTAAGCAGCCGGATAATATTTCTAATTCACACTCGTGTGTGAATCTACAATATCTATGTATATATGCAAAAAGCAAACCGTCCGGGCATCGTACTGGGAGATAGATAGAAATATCAATTTTTATTTCAAACTAATACTTCATTTGGACAAATAGGAGATAACAACAATTTCTTACGCTACAATTTTTTGTAGCAACTAACTCACCAGCAACTCTTCAATCTGGACAGATAAGTTAATATTATTTTACCAAAAGAATGTTTTATTTATGGGAACAGAAGCCACTAAATTTAGTGGCTTAGAGCTTCCCTGTAAACTATATTTGATGTCGTTTTCAAATATAAAATTTTCAATCGATGTCCATAGACGATTTCAAACATGCTTTCAACATAACTGCACGCGTTCCTCTGTTAACAACGTGTATTGTCAATTGGAAATCTCCAGCAAATACAAAAGTAATTCCATTCATGATGTCACCGGATTTCTGAGATCTTTAAGGTTCTCTCCACAGCCTCATGGTACAATCATCCTATGAGCCATTAACTTTTTTGTTTCTTTAAAGGAAAATATGTTTTTTTTAGGATTAAGTTTTTCCAAAACCACGCACAAAAATTTTCGTTCGATGTTTATGCTTTGCTGCCATCTGCTTATTTTAAAAGATACCGCAACTGGTCATGCATTCGTGTAGGTTTGTTTTATCAGTCATAGAAACATGATGTTGCGTTCATTTCTTCTCGTGTTTCGAAGAGAGCAGATGTGCGGACAATCTAAGAAGGATGACAATTTATTTGCTCCCAATATTTCACTTGCCGTCGGCACTTCATAAATATTTCATAAAAGTGAACACTTACCTACATTTGTCTCTTCCCTTGTGAAGAAATGAGACAGCATGGTAAAAGAGAGAATTGAAAGAATAACATGCATGATTAAATATCAAAGTCGTTTGTATACGTACACGAGACGTTACATCCATATTTCACTAACACTATAATAATGCATGATACTGCATGCATGATCGTGTGCTGGCCCTATTAGATATCCCAAGATTATACACAATTTGTTTTTGCCAAATTTTAAAATAAGAGCCTTTTGTTCAGTCTATATAACTTAATAGAATTTGCGCTAATTTTTGTTGAAACGTTCATAAGTGCGTTTAATGCCTTCACTGCATATCTATGGCATTTTTTTAATCTATTTAAGTAATTGGTCTGAATTTTTTCAAGATTTTCACGAATTATGAATTTCAGCACCGAATCGCCCAAATACACGATCTATTCAATAGAGAATTTGAATTTGAACGGCAATACGATCGTGATGCTTTTAGTCAATTAGTAAGAACAAAGGTCCCACTTTTGAATCGGCAACAGAAAACCGAGTACGACACTTTAATGACAGCAGGCAACGACGGATACAGAGGAATTTTCTACCTCGATGCACCTGACGGAAACAGGTTCGTAATTTTATTTATGCTTCGATTCCCGCATAACGCCGAATAGAGCTGGTGGGATCGCTACCACATTGCTGGATGGGGGACGAACAGTTTATTCTGCTCTCAAACTCAGACTGCATCGATAGATGAACCGACGTGCAACATTGCAAAAGAATCATTTGGGGTGAATGTACAATGGCATCTTAACGAGCATTGGAGGCACTTGACAGAACGTTGAAAGATTTGCATAATCATCAGGACCTCTTTGCCAGCACGATGATTCTGCACTCGAAGATCAAGCTGCTGAAAATACTTGCTTGAAGTCATAGAATTTTGTGAGATTTGTGAAAACTCTCAAGTTAACAACAAATACGGCAACAACTCGGTTTACAAAATGACAAATCGGCGGAAGTATTTTCCAAGCAATTGTTAGACGTTGGCAATGTAAAAATTTCGGTTCCACTGGCCTCATTTCGTTTCAACGTAATTTTTGTCTGTTTACAACGTTAAAAAAAAAATTAGTCAAGAAGGTATTCCCGAATATTTGTGCAAATTACAAAAACCATGTTTGGTTCAGCAAACGAGCCATTTTTGCAGACAAATCGCTGGCCGATTGCATACCGATAAGTCAATCAATTCAATTATCAATCCAGATGAAGTCGTCAGTTATGGAATAGAGCTCCTGAATTCACTAGATTTGAAAGAAAGGCCGCAGCACAATTTGCGGCCAAGGTTGGTTCAGTAATAATCATGTTACGCAATCTGAAACAACCAAAACTATGCAATGGAGCAAGACTCGGTGTTAGGAAGCCGATGAAGAATCTGATTGAAGCAACAATAATCATAAGAAAATTCAAAAGGGATGATAAATTGATTCCGACAATACCATTGATATCAAGCGACTTGGCAAATGAATTTAAGCTAGTTCAGTTTCCGGTTCGCCTTGGATAATGTGTTGAATAAACCTTGAATTGCAGTGTTTTCCGCATGGGCAGTTGTACGTGGCGTGCTCGAGAGTCGGTTAACCACCGACGCTATTCGTTTTCTATATGGACGGAAAGACAAAAAATATCGTACTTCAAAAAGCATTGTGGTGAACACATTAAAAACGATGTTCTCAAGTTATGGGATGTTCCAAAGAGATGATCAGTAAAAATAAGGCAATTGATTTTTATAAATTGGTAGATATACCCATGGGAAGCCGGCTAATAAATAAATAAAAATTTATTTCACAATCTAAGAAGCTTTACGTAAAAATTAAGACAAATTAAATTTTTGAAAACAAATAAGATGTTATTTCTTGTTTTTTATTGTAGTACAATTTTTAAACAACTTACATGTTATCAATTTTTCATGACTAAGTTCATTTATCAAGCAACTTTAAGAAATTTCAGAGGAGCTATATATATCATTTGAATTGCTTATTGTTAGAACTACATAAGTAATTAGTTTTTTTAAGATAACAATTTTTATTTTCTGTAATAAACTTTTCTCTTTGTTTTAAATATAATATATTATATTTTTATATAATATATGCTAAGTATATGTATATTTAAATATGTTGCATGAAGGTTTGTGGTTTATTTTTATATAAGGTGCTTATCAAAATTATAGAACACTTCGAAAATTTGACTGGCAAGTCTCGCCAAATCTACATTTTTTTTATTTTGACAAAAAAAAAAATCACGAATGATAGCATAAAGAATAAGCCGCAAAATAACCGTACGCTTTCTATTTTTAACATAGCATTGGAAAAGAACCCTTAGTTTTAGTTCAAATACATGCATTTTTAGCATATCATATTTATGGAACACATATCATATTAATTTTGTAGTGTAATAAGAAAAACAAGTTTTTAAACAATTTTAAGCATAATGCCACGATCAACACGTTTAACTGAGCAGGAAAAGGGCTCAATTAATGCATATTCAATGTCGGGCTTGAATGTGAGCCAGATATCAAAACAAATTGGTCGTAGTCGCCATGTTATTGCGAATTGCAAAACCGAGAAGAATAGGGTAAAGCACGCAGTACCGGAAGGAAACCGATACTTACTGGACGAGATTGAAGGAGCAACATAAAAAAGCTAGCAATTTTATTGTATCGTGCTCACAACTTACTACTTCTTGCATTAAAATCATTGGCACACATTATTAGAGGTGTGTTGAAGAAGGTGCCCTGCCTGGAAAAGCCCCTTGTTTTTTCTAAAAGAAACTTTGGTGGCGGATGGTAAATGGTGCATTTAAAAAATCTGGTACACTTGAATAACAGTTCACGAGCTCAAGAATGAACAGCGTACATAAATGTGCTGGAGAGTAGCCTGCTCCCTTTTCTGGTGGAAAACAGAGAAGAATCACTTGTTTTCATGCAGTACAATACGCGTATCCAAAAAAGTTGCCAAACAATGACTTTTGAAGACAACTGCTCTGTACAAGTTATGGACTGACCAGCTTGTTCGCCGGACTGAAACCCCATAGAAAACATTTTGGGAGTATTAAATCGACGGATTTACACAGAAAATAAAAGATTTCCCATTGTTTTCGAACTAAAACAGTCAATTTTAAGCGAATGGAACAAACTTAAGCCGGCCTTATTAACTAACCTTTTTTAGGTTTCGATGAAAAAAAACGATTTTCGATGTTGAAATAAGCCGAGATGGCTACATTGGCTATTAATTTTAGTTGTTTTAATAAATAATGAACTTTATCTATTTGTTTTTGTTTTGTAAGGCCGAAAGTGAAAAAGTATTCTATAAATATGATATGCCTGATGCTTGCCAAAAACGCAAGCATTTCAACTAAAACTAACGGCTCTTTTCCAATGCTAAGTTAAAAATGGAAATAGTACGATTCGTGATTTTTCTTTTTGTCACAATATAAAAAATATCCGCCTTTTGCTTTACTTAAGGAACATCTACAATTTTAGCTTTGATGTTTAGTGAATATAATGTAATAAAAAAACTGCATGAATTTATTATTTTTACATTTATTATGTAGGAGCAAATATAATAATTTATTTTTCGATAACTTTTACTAGCCAGTTGACATTTTGACAACAGTATATTATAAATAAAACAAAACTGTTTAAACGTGTTTATCCCCACTCACTATGTATGCTGTTTCCCTTATTATTCATAAGCTTTTAAAAAGAGAGGATGAATGAAATGAATAAGCAATGCGTATTCACAACTCATAGTGACATATGCTAAACAAAATATGTGGCCAAGTGTGTTAAAGTTGGTTTTTCTATCTTGTGGTGTGGAGAAGAATATGGCGTCTGATGCAAATATAAACCCTGTGAACTTTATAATTACCTGACATTTTGAAATAAGAAATGGACGTAATTAATGAGACCATTTTGAAACATTTCATTATGTGCTCCAGAACCAGCGGAATCTAGATTCTGTTGACCTGTACGAACAGACGGACAAACAAAAATGGTAACATTTATTTCACTATAACGGTAATCGCACCTACTGAAAATACTCTATGTGGGAAAAGGAAATATGGAATACGTGCAGTCATTTACAACATTCTCATACACATGATGAATTGTGTTATTATATAAATTCGCAATTGATGTGTATGTTTGAGTGCGATTAGATTGGTCTAAAAAGCGTTTAAGACGTCATTGATTTACAGAACAAATACCATTCATTTACTTAGAGAACTTCTTATGAGAAATGTATTTACTATAAGAATTTAATTAAAATTCTTCCTTTCATGTTAAAAGTTTGGTTCACCACTTTTCGATTGGTTAATTTTCTATTTAGGATTGTTTTTCATGTTTGTTGTTTTGTGAAATTATTTCGAAAGATGATGCTTCAATTTAGAACTGATCCGAGAGAAGATCGCAAATTTCACTTGTCACGGTCTCTTTGCTAGCACGTATAGTCAGTCGAAACATCTTTAGAAGAAATATTTAATGACTATAAAATTTAAAAAATGTTTGTTCAATTTCTTACTTGCGCCTGCTTATTTGGTTCTAACCGCAGCAAACAGCCCACCTGTTGTGATTGGGTGTGTATGATGCCCGCACAAACCATGTTATCCGGATTTGGATCTACATTATCTAGTAATTGCATGCCGAAACCCATAAGCTTATTGCGTGCACCGGTCAAGTCAAGCGGTTGTTGCGCTTTGAAGACCTTTTGTGATCTTTGTTGTTCCCTAAATATTTTCGTTTAACTTACATAAATCAATTTGAGATATCGTGCTATCACTTACCCACTAAGATTTTTCCACCGGGCAAAGAAAGATTCTGCATTCATTTCAGTTGGCTCAAAAAATTTATTTATGGTTAGCGGCAGCTTAACTTTAAATTGCTGGGGAACTCCATTATAGCGAAAGTTGATTTCAATAGACGGTGCATCTGGGTAGTCTTCGATGCACTCTGCAGTTAGTAATTGCTGTATCTGAGCTCCTGCTTCTAATGTAGGCTCAACTGTCTTTACTTGTACGTTCAACTTTAGTGCATCCTCTGGTAACCATTGCAAAACCGGTGAGAAATTCTAGACAAAGTAAAAGAATTGTGCACAAATTTATTTAAAAATTTGAATAAAGGACATACCGTTAGCGGCACTTGCGTCTTGTTGCCATAGAATAAGCCCAGACGTCCTAGGTTCAGCCGATATTCGCTCTTTACACCAATCTGAAGCATTTCGTTTTCAAAAAGAACACCGTTATTCTTAAAAAGGAATTTCTTGGTATTGAAAACAGCAGATTTATTGTTTCCATAAATATCTCCAAGCACATCAATTAATGTGCCACCCGTGGAGGTGTTATTTGTGGCGTTTGTGGGTGGCGTGCTTAGACCAAGTAGATCAGCATTTGTATTACTATTTAACCTATAAGTAAATTACCGACTTTTATATATAACTCATCTTTGAATGCGTGTAATATGCTACTCACTTATGGTTAATATGCGAATTGTTTTGCAAAATTGCGGCCGGTGCAGGACTTTTCGATTCACGTATTTCATTCTCTGGCACTCGGCCTGGTTTTTTCTTTTTCAGTACGGCCAAAATCGAGCTTTCCCGTTCAGGAAATGATGGCATTTCCTCCAACACCGTAGCCAAAACATCTGTAGAGGCAACAATACTTAATTGAAGATATTCGCTAGCACGTTGTTGTAATTCTGCATCGGCAGAACGTAAATTACTGTGTTGTCGGAACACCTCCTGTATATTGGTACGTATCTCAGGAAATAAATTTATAAATTTTATATATGTTGATAGAAGTAGTGCGCGAGTCATAGGTGAACAGAGATGGTATTTAGAGTGCAGAAGCTTAAACTGTACGAGAGGCGCTGAACGTGCATCACCAGCAATTAAATTACCAAATTCGCCCAGTATATACCCACCCACTTTAACCATGTTTTCATGACAAGCGGGAGCCTGCAGCGCCTCAAAGACGGTTTTAGCAGCATATCCTTGAACTTCTTCTCGATTGATCACGATTTGTATGACTCGATACCAAACTTCTTCAGAAACATAATCGCCAGCAATACGTATAAGGTTTAGTATGACATCCACATACCTTAATTCAAAAGATTTATATTGAAATGATAAAAATGTTTTTTCATTAAAATGTTATTTAAATTCTTTACTCACCAGGTATAATCGGTTGCATACTTTTCAGATAATATTGCGACTTTGAGAACCATTTCCTCACGGATTGAATAATCAGCGGTCTCTAAATAGTTCAACATCTCCTGTACAATTTCTTCGGCATTGCCCCGATCACACATCGCATATAGAAGATCAACCGCCATTTGGCGGACAGACACATCCTTTTCCATTTTCATAGAAAGTATTACAACCTCTTGATGTTTTTTTACTTCTTCATGTGAGAACTCTGAAGTAGCAAGATGACACATGGATTCCAAAGCTAGATAGCGTAAATTTGTTTCACGGTTGCTTAAAAATTGGCCTAACTGATTGCAAGCGCGAACCAATAGATTTGGTTCACTGTCGCTGTGTATAATCAAATTAATGGCTTCAAAGAGTACGGCATTTTTTGCATTCGAATGTTGAACCTTTTTGCTTTTTGGTGGCTCCTGTGCTTTGTTTAAAATTGTCTCTAGTGTCTCATTCAAGCGTGCACGTACACCCGGCTCTTCCGTAACAGGATTGTAATTTTGTAGCAATCGCAATAACTTGACAGATAGCCATGGTGCTGGCACAAAGTAATAAGTATAATCCTGCAAATCCGTATAGCTTGCTGTAACAATGCGTGAAAGTCTTGAAACCGCTAAATTGACGCAACCTTTATACTCTTCCGGATTGTGCTTGACAAGTGCATCAATAAGAGATGTCGCTGCAGTAACAACACCCATGTGCTGATCGTTGAGCAAATGAATGATTCGAGATGTCCACTCGCCACCAGGTATGATATCAGGGCACGAACGAAAGAGGCGCAATAAACAAAGTGCTGCAGATTGCTTTACAACGTCCATGGTGTCACCGGATACCAACAATTTTGGTATCTCATTGGAAAACGACTCGGCCATATCTCGGCTACCTATATTTGCAATGCACTGTAGTGCTAAATTAACGTGCACAGGATTACGAGATTGTAAGTCATTCTTTATAGATTGTATTATGAGACGAATTAAATCACTATTTGTATTCACCAACACAGAAATGAAGAGGTAGCCCTATAAATAAAATGTTTATTGTTTTATGTTACAGATATGTTATTTTCCTTATCTCAACTTACAATTTGCTTTTCAGAATATTTATTTGACGAAAGCAAATTGACTGCCTCCATATGACCAAAGTCGATATCATGGCCCAACAAAAATATGAAAAGCAGCTTACAAACATATTTTTTCTTCTGATATCCATCGAGCGTTTTATCACCTTTAAATTTACTTCGAATATTGGCAAGTTCTTTATTTATGCGTTTTACTTCCGCTTCTTTACTTTTGCCTAGAAAAAAATTTTTAATTATTATTGATGCAATACTCTACGATTATTCAAAAATAATGTATAAAATACAACGTTTACAAACTCCCGAGTCGAGACAATCCGAATGTTTTACAACACGATAAAGAAACTTTTACGTACTGGTGCAGTTATTTTGTAAAAGTCTTGCAAAACAATACAAACAAATTCAGTTTAAAATACGGCAATTTCAATAAACAAAATAAAATTTTCTAGAGAAATAAATACGAAACGGATGATTTCGTAGCTGTTATGAAAGCAAACAATAGTACCAGTAATATCTCACTAATTCTAACCGTTTGGTATTTGTATCGGATTCACCGGACAAAATTTTATCAAGCACCTATCAGTCTGCAGACCCTTACTATTACAACTACAAATACTAATAACGAATTTCGCGAGTTGTTGGTTCCCGGGATCACCTGACAGCAGTTGGACAAGGGCCAGGAGATGATGACGTAACAGAAGCATAGTTCGAAAAATTAAGTGAAATTTCTAAGGAATGGTGGAAAGATTCCTCAGGAAGTGATAATGGATGAATTCTTGACACGACAGTGACAAAATTATCATTAGTCAACACTAAAGCCAACGGCCCATTAAGGCTGTTAACAACAGAATTCACTTGAAATAGGGGAAGACCAAGCATGCTATCGACGAAATCATGGTGTTCCAACGGAAAAGTTTGAAAGCCCGAAAAAGGACCAAGAAATATTGGTGAATTGAAATCACCCAGTACAACCAAGATATCACGATCACGGATAAGATTGGTGACTGACTTAATAGCTGCGAAGTGATGCATATAGGTATCCAAACACGAACCAGGAGGAATATAGGAGCACGTAATGAAAATCGTAACATGGGGAAGGCCAAGCTTGGCACTAATGAATTCAATATCAGCTGTTAAAACAATTGGAATAAATTCCCAATGAAGATTTGAATTAAAAGCTATAAGAACATCTCCATCCCGACGCAACATGCGATCATGTTTATAAATTATAGGGAGCGAAAATTAAAAAATGCGGGATTTTTTTAATATTTTGAGCCTTTATTGAGAAAAAATTGTTATATGTTATATGTTTAATTGTCAAAGTACTGTCCGGCGCTAGCCACTACTTTTTCCCATCTTTCTGGTAGCATACGGATTCCGTTGCGAAAAAACACGGCCGGTTTGGCCTCGATCCAGTCATCGACCCATTTTTTGGCTTCCTCGTAAGAACGGAAGTGCTGGTTAGCCAGGCCATACGTCATCGATCTGAAGAGGTGGTAATCAGATAAAGTATTGTCTGGGCTATACGACGGGCGGGGTAGGACTTCCCATTTGAGCTCTTCCAAGTAAGTTTTTACGGCCTGTGCAACATGTGTCCGAGCATTGTCATGTTGCAAAATTACTTTGGCGTGTTACTCCCAATGATTTGGCAAGCGCTTCTTGCGTTTGACATGAGTCTTCATCGAGTAATGCCTCCAAATTGAATCTTCAAGCTTTTTTAGTTGACCGGGCCGCGTCTTCCACGTAAAAATCACCACTTCTTAAGCGTGCAAACCATCTCTCGCACTGTGAAATCGACAGAGCATACTCCCGATATGCTTCGGAGAGCAATCGATGGGATGCAGCTGCACTTTTCTTCAAATTAAAGAAGTAAACGAGAACTTCCCGCAAATGTTGTTTTGTTGGTACGAAATAAGATATATTGAGAACGAAAAAAAATATGTTGTTTACAATTCAAGCAAATGTTACATACTGGAAATTGAAGCTGTCAAATATATTTTTCAAATGGACTATAAGACAACATTGCCAGATGCTTATAGCATGAGTAGCGCTATCTCTTGTAAAACCCGCATTATTAAAAGGCTCACCCAATACAAAATGATCACCAAAAATTTCATGTGGAGAACATTAGCTGTAAACCAAGTGTCAGAAAAAGCAATAATATCTGTAACATATGAAAAACTATCCCTATACAAATTATTAAGCTTGGACAATAAACCTCTTACATTTTGATAATGAATAGAGATAGGATAAAGGCAGGAAATTAGTTTTTTCGAGACGTACTTGGATCAGAAGGAGAACTAGTAAGAATAATAATACAAGATTATACTGGAGCTGAAGACCACAATATTATCAACAACCTTATTAGACAAAGAAGGATTAGAAGACCCATACAACTTGGAAGCAGATGGTGTACCTATAGGAAAGTAATCCTCCGATACAGCAGGCAAAGGAGAAATGATAGAACCAGCTATATCCCTCCTGCTAAGACAGGAAACAAAACGAAAATAAGCGAATAAGCAAAACCATACACTGCTGAATATGCAACCTGCTTGCATATAAATTTTGACATATTCGAAGATTCCAACTCGTCTTTACTTCAATTTAAATTGAAATTAACTGCATTTGTTTATAATAAAGTTGTGATGTTTTTATGTACCACTTAAATGTGACAATGCCACTAATAAATATATGAAGGAAACAAATTCAGTTAGAAATGCAAAAAGAATTTTTTTTTTGTTATCATATTAACGAGTCCGAGGCAAACTCAATTTCATTACGAATACTGTTTTACCAGTTACACCGACTTTATCGCTTATAACTGTATTATTCCATTGCACTGTTGTATCATGTAGAAAACTTGGGCAATTTCGCTCGCGACAAATATTGTGTAGAGCATAGCACACATTCACAAGTCTTACCGCTTCCACTGGTTGATAGAATAGGAAGCGTTGCAGTGGTTCTAGATATGCATACTTGCCAATAACTCTTTTAAAAGATCCCACACCTAAACATCTTAACGTTGTAGCCAACTGTATAATCAAATGGAATATCATTACCAATGTATATTTGTCCATGCGGTAGTTGTATAGAAAGCTAGTAAAGAATATAGCAATATTGGAATGTAATTTCAGTGAACAAATATGTATGTATTGTAGCAATCATTTGTGCCAATGGGTTTTCTTAAATTTTTTATGATTATTTTAATGTATATACTAAAGCGAGGAAAAATTGTCTAAGTGTTTGTTAACATTACATTTGCCAATCACACTAAATCGCATAAACATTTCAATCAGCTGTTCATTGAAACATCAATGTTTCAACAATGAAATCGACTTCAAAAACGTCGGCGTTTCTTAGCACATATCCGTATGCTTTTTCTGTTCACCAATTGTGGCCGTTTTTCCTTCAACACTGCATTTAATCTTGTCAATTGTTGACAAGAGAGTTTCGAATTTATCGTTTGCCCAGGTGGGAGCAACTCATAATGCACAGGACATTCGAAATCCCACTAAATTCTCAGCAACAACTTCCTTGATGTTAGCGCCTGCTTTGCAATGGTTTTGGCAAGTTCTCCTTGTTTAGATCATGCCTTTTTCTCACATGATTGTCGTATGTTACCCATTTTTCATCGCCAGTTTTCAATTTGGATAGAAAAGATTGGAAATCAATTTGTTTCAGTAACATTTCGCAAATTGAAATGCGTTCAATTAGATTTTTTTGTGTTAAATTGTGTGAAAGCCAAACATCCAGCTTTTTGCATAGCCTAGTATTTTTAAGTGGTCTAAAACTATCGTATTATAGATAGCAAGATCATAAGTGATGTCACGAGTACTTATGTGCCGGTCATTCTGCACTTTTTCAATAATTTGGTCAACTTTTTCGTTGCAAGGCTGACCAAACCGAGGTGCGGAATCGCTCAAACCATTTTCTAACTGATCGTTCTGATAAAGTACCTTCTTCTAATGTGCACATATTTTTTTAAGAGCTTTTGCAGCAGAATAACCCTACTAATACAAATATAGTAAATTGTATCGTATGGTAAAAAGAAAGGTTCGTGCAAAAATTTCAGCTCTCTAGCTCAAAAACTGAGCGACTAGTTTGCATACATATAGAAGAACAGACGGACATTGCTAGATAAACTCGACTCCTCACGCTGATCAAGAATTTATATACTTTATGGGGTCTACGATGTCTCCTTCTTGGGCATAAAAAGTCAATCGTTTCGCAATTTCAAATGATGCCATCTAATATACACAAGAATATTATTCATGCTTATAAAACACTTGAAAGAGAGTCTATAGAATGGCAAAACAGAGGGTTGCCTACCGCATATATACTAATTTACTTTCACAACAAAATCACCTTAAACGAAATCGCCTTTGTTATATGCGCTGAAATACCCGATGCCGATTTCGATAAGGATTTGTATGAAGTTGTAACTAGAAGCTTGCGGTGCACGGAATACAAATTCCCCTTGTACAATATGAAAGATGGAAAATGCTCTAAGCGATAACCGAGCATTTCAATCAAACACAGTTGCTAGTAATGATGGATATCCTCTACATAGAAGAAGATCGGCAGAAGATGGCAGTGAAAACGCTACTATAAAAATACGAAAGAGAGACATCGAATTTGATAATCGGTGGGTTCTTCCATATTCACCTTTGCTACCGAAAATATTTAAAGCGCATTTAAATGTGGAAAAGTGTCATTTAGTTAAATCTTTCAAATATATTTTTCAGTACTTAAATAAA
>JBANCV010000896.1:0-23273 GCA_037040105.1 Amiota albilabris | reverse complement strand
CGGCCATTCCTCATCACCGACGTCCAAGCCAAATATTCATGGTGCCAAGCTCATGCTCTGTATATGGTGGTTGTGTTGTACTATGAGCTGCTGCAACCGAATGAAACGATCACGGGGGAGGTATACGACGACAATTGATGCGTTTTAGCCGAGCATTGCCAGGAAAACGGCCAAACTACGCCGAGAGACAAGACAAAGTAATTTTGCAACATGACAATGCTCGGCCACATGTTGCACAGGCTGTAAAAACTTACTTGGAAACGCTCATATGGGAAATCCTACCTCACCCGCTGTATAGCCCAGACATTGCTCCATCTGATTACCACCTCTTCAGATCGATGACGCATGGTCTGGCTAACCAGTACTTCCATTCTTACGAGGAAGCCAAAAAATGGGTCGATGACTGGATCGAGTCCAAACTGCCCGCAACAGAATTCGTAAGCTACCAGATAGATGGGAAAAAGTAGTGGTTAGCGATGGACAGTACTATAACAATTAAACATATAACCATTTTTTCTCAATAAAGGCTCAAAATATGAAAAAAATCCCGCATTTTAAATTTGTGCTCCCAATACACTGCCAACTACAGCGGGTGCCCAATATCTCTAGCTATTAAGTAGAAAGAGAAACTCAGTTACAAGAATATTCTCACGATATGATTCTTGCAGGTGTGTAGTACCCGCCTTCTCAAAGTATAACCGAACAAAAGTTTAAAGCCTTTTTTGAGAAGCTTGGTCCGAAGTTTATAGCTGCAGGTGATTATAGTTCTAAACATCACTACATGGAATCTAGACTACATACACGTAGAGGAAGGAAACTTCTTGGTAGTATTCTAAAAGCTAAACTTGATGTTATTTCCACAGCGCATCCAACTTATTGGCCAACTGATCGACAGAAGATTCCAGACCTGTTTGACTTTGGTGTCTCCAGAGGTTTAAATCGTAATGACTTAACAGTCTTCCGATCATTCTCCGACTATCATAACAATAGATAGGCTTGACTACAGCAATTTAAGTGGTCCGTCCCAATATATAAAATATATAAACTGAGTAAATTATCGCAAATTTATAAGTACTCATATCCAAATAAACGTTTCCTTAAAGACTAATGACGAAATCGACATGCAAATAAGGGCACTGACTTTGATTTGATTTGCTACTCCTAGCGGCTAGAACAGTAACAGTTACATCTAAAAAACGTTGATTTTCTCCTATTCGTAACATTGATGAATCGGTTAAAGGCTTGGTCAAAAAGAAAAGAGAGATAAAAAAGCTTCTGGCAGTCTACACAGCCAAAGTACGTTGTGCTCTAAAGAAAAAAAAAAAAAGTCATACTCGTATTAACGATTTCTTACTAATCTTACTCCTACTGAACAAACACAGTATTCATTATGGAAAGCAACTAAGAGGCTGGTCCTATTATCTACGAGTCACCAATTCAATTAAGTAATGGAGACCGGCACGCACCGATTCACAAAAAGGGGTGTGTTTTTGCTGAACACTTGAAATATGCTTTCATTCCAAATCCATCTCCCGTAACCACAAATATTCCATCTATTTTGCTTAGTTCGCCAAGTAAGCCAATGGTTTTTAAAACAAAAAACGTTATTAAATTAACAGAGCAACGTAAATCAAAAAAGGCTCCAAGCCATGACAAAATAATGTTAAAAATGTTAAAAGAGCTACCGAATACTGCAATTTCTCACATTACTCACTTATTTAATGCTGTCTCTCGTACAGCTTACTATCCCAAATATTTGAAAATATCTCAAGCCAAGCCCAGGAAAGACCCAAGCCAAGCATCTCCAATTAGCCTCTTGCAAGTGCTTTCTAAACTTTTTGAAAAACTGCTTTCACAAGAAATAAAGCCTGCAATTCACGAGAAAAATATTATTCCTCGACACCAATTTAGGTTCAGAGCAAAACACTACAATTGAGCAAGTTCATCGGATCGTCTCCCTTATTCAAAAGGCTTTTGAAAACAAACGGTTTTGCACTAGACTTTTCCTAGATTTAGCGCAAGCTTTCGATAAATTTTGGCACTGTGGCCTAATTTATAAAATCTGTAAACTACTGCCTGTAAATCGTCTATGTAAAATTAAGTGTATAAATAAATATTCCTATATTTCCATAGAAGCTTTTATAACAACCACAGGGAAAAGTGATATCATTGGGGGGTCGTTGTTGTAGAAATCTGAGGATTTTTTAAATTGTTTAAAAAAATAAACTTCTTTTTCAACAACTGTAAGCTGGACGCCTGGGACCAATGTTGGGTGATTTCGTCCTTTTTTAGGTCATTTCAGACTTTTCCCCCTTTTTTTTTGTGGCGCGGCAACAAGAAACAGCTGATGAATGGCCCAAAAAAACAAACAAATAAAATAGGAAAATTTGAAGTTGTAAAATAATTATTAAAATTTTAATGAAATATGTAACAACGAAGAAAATAGGAGCTGAAAGAATTGTGTGCATGTAATGCATATGTTTTTAAATCAGATATTTTCCGCAAAAAATCCATTTTAATTTCTCGCAATTAGATACAACGTTCCATGTGTGTGTATAACCAAAACAAAAACCAGCTGACTGCTTAAAAAAATAAAGTGTACACAACTATTATTTAAACAGCCTATTTTAAGCAGTCTTAATGCACTATAAAACGACAGTTCTTTATCTGTTCTACTTTGCACAACCCCCTAAAAACAGAAACGGATCCGGAACTGTTGTTTTCGTTTCTGAATATGTTTCTGTTTTAGTTCACAAATATTTCCTACTAACGCTCTCTCATTTCAAATATTTCATGAAAGTGAGCACTTATCTAAATTTTTCTCTTTCATACTTACTTTCTTTGTGATGGAGTAAAAGAGACCTCATGGTTAAAGGCAACAATTGTAAACATTTCAGTAGACAATATGATAAAATTGGATACAATAGTTGTATCGTGTCTAAGGCGTTTAACACTGTCAAACTCCAATTTTGTTTGTGTCAACCCTTGTTTGCTGCGTAGATAGATAGAAGTGCCACACAGCAAAACAACGGAGAAAGTTGGCAGCACATTTATCTGCTTATTATTGTTAACCATACACGTGTAGAATCATAGATACTTGTTTCGACGGAAGATTTTTACAAAATTTGAGTTATAAAATAGTTTTTGGAGGTGACATGAGTAATATGGAGGAGTATGAATCAACAGATTTTGAAGATAAATATAGTGAGGAGGAAAAAGAGTTACTAGTAAATGTGCGCAAAGGTAAGAAACATGTAGATAATGGAAGAAAACAAGTATTGGCTTTTAACGATGGCAGCGATGATGATGGATGCCCAACACGAAATAAAAAAAGTATGGTTGATCTTATGAACAACAGTGACATTGAAGATGGACTTGATAAAGATGATGAATATGCACTTAATACCATGCTGTGGGGGGACAATAGACGAACTTATTATAATACAGATTTTATCGATAAAGATTACAACAGTTATAATGCACAAGAGGAGGAATTAGCGAGAGCTGAAGAAGAGGAAGCTAAAAACATACAATTGCGTTGGGCCAAACAAATAAGTGCAGCAGATTATAGCTTAGATAGCATTAAAACAGTTGCAATTGCTAAAGAGAATAATACATGCAGCATAGAGCTATTATCTCAGACACAAAGTATTCATGTTGCAACAGACTTATCGGGATTATTACAACGTGAACGTTTACAATTATTCATTAAAGACTCGCCAGAATTTAATGGACTAAGAAGTGATTTGAAATACTTTTTGGATGAGGTTAATGCATTAATATTGCCTGTATTTGAATATATTATAAGACATAAATTGCCTATTATACCTGCTTTGAAGTTTACGGACATTTATAAGAACATTGTGATGACCTTTTCCTCGAACGTAGCATTATATTTGTTGTTAAAGGCAAAACGGGTTGCAATTAAAAATCATCCCATTATCAAGCGTCTCTTTCAATTGAGGCGATTGCTCGAGCAACTACACAATAAATATGATAATATTATCGAGCCTCAATTAAAAGCACTTTTGCAACGCATTAAAGATGGTGATAAATTCGAATTTAAGGTACCATCAGCAACAAAGAAACATAAAATAAAACAATGCAAATTAAAAAAAGAAAAATTCGATGTATATATACCAAATAATAACAAGCAAATAGATGAGTTAAAACAAATTTCCAATCTGGTTGATGAGAATTTGCGAGATGGTGAAGAAAATGACGAAACTGAAATTCTGCAGGAAAATGGAAAATTAAGGCGTGGGATTACCTATCAAATTGCCAAAAACAAAGGGCTCTTACCACATCGGAAAAAGGAACAACGTAATCCCCGTGTTAAACATCGCGGCAAGTACCGTAAGGCACTTATACGACGCAAGGGCGCAGTTCGCACTTTCTGTAGAAAGGTGCAACGTTATGGTGGTGAAGTATCTGGAATTAAGGCCACTGTCAGCAAGAGCATAAAATTCATATAAAATGGAGAAAAACAGTATCGATTATGTTCTTTTTTTTTTTGTAATTTAAGTTTGCAATATTTAATTTTAAAAATATTCGGTCGCCGGAAAAGTTTAAGACTTTTTGATATAACTATAGATTGTCTTACAAAAATATTTTAAATAACAGTAATAATTATATTTTTGTATATAAAAAAAGTTTAAAAATGTGTGTTTCCGTTTAGCGCCCGTAATTTGAAATTGAAAAATATGTAAAAACATTAAAAAGGGGTTTTTCCAAACAAAATTTTCTTTTATTTTGTAGTGTATGTTACAATTTTTATTTTTCCTTTCGTGTATTAAACAGTATGAAATGGAAGACATCGATTATTATTATCTATAATATAAATTTATTTATTTATATTGTTTGACAGTATTTTACAATGAGTCATTTTTCATTTAATCTTCTACTGCTAGGATGCAAGCTGCAGCCAGATGAAGTGGGCGGTGGTTGGGCTAGTCTATATATATAAAAATCTCGTGTCATGGTGGATGTGAGAATAGGTCATAAGGTATTTTTATCCTTCTATCCCCACCTCCCATTTTTAATCACGATTTTTGTATTTTCGTATGAATAATTCCAAATAATTAGGCACAATTCGATCAAGTAGCCTTCGTCAAATATATCAGAAATAAATATGTCAATATTGATACTTAATTGATCCGTCTGATAATTAAAAATAATTTCATATTAGATTTAACCGTCGTGTCACTTTGACATTTCATTCTGCATTTGTTATGTATCCAAACGAAGTGATTATATTATTTTAATTTATACGTGTTTTGTGACTGACAGTTTGGTAATAAAATACTAAAAGACCAAATACAATTGAATTCAAACGCATTCAATATCCCATTACATTGGCATTCGCAATGACAATCAATAAGTCGCAAGGCCAAACGATGTCCGTTTGGGGCTTAGATTTGGGCACACCCTGATTTTCACATAGACAATTATACGTGGCATGTTCTCGCGTGGGCAAACCATCTAACTTATTTTTATTGGCTGAGGACGGACGAACAAAAAATATAGTTCATTCAATTCCACTACAAAATTAATACTGATTTTCTTTATTACATTTTACTATTTTAACGCTAAAAAATATTTTCACTTTTTTCACTCTATTATTTTGCGATACAGGACATATCCAAATGATCTTCACTAAAGAAAAAAATTTGGCATACGTATACACCGTTCTTTGAGACAGGGCGTGGCAACGCGCGCCGGGAAATGTAGTAATTTATAAAATGAAAAAAAGAAATCCATTACAGATCATGTTTCTATGTAGATACTACCAAAGACTATTATTATTATTTATTGTTCCTTAGACTCAGAACATACAAGAATGACTATAAAAGTCGTCTGTCGGAGATAAGTACAATAGAACTTATCTTCTATATATATAAAATAGGACGAGAAAATTAATTTAAGGGCGATGAACTCCGACACGGTTTGACCGATAGCCAATTTGACACATACAGTGGTGTTCAAAACATTTGCAACTTTTTAAATTTTTCTCAAGTTTAGTTTGCCTTGTTAAATATTCACAAATAAATTTGAGCATCTAGCGTACAACAACACAAAATTAACGTTATAAAATAAGAAACGAAAAACAAGTGTGCAAAACATTTACAACTGTTATTTATTTTACTCTTTATGATGCTTGTTGTTATTATCATACTGAAATATAACGGTAATTAATATATTCAGTGTCATTAGTTTAAATTTCATCAGAATTTTGCATTACATTTTTTGCTGTCGAAAAGTTTACACACGTTTATGCAAAAAGTGAGTTCTGTATTAATTTTAATCCAAAATGGGACGAAATAAGTACAATTCCGATTTAAAAAGAAAAATTATAGATGATTTTCTGGGCTTTCACTAAAAGCAATATCGTTAAAACACTCTGTTCATAAATCAATGGTTTGTCGTACTATCAAATCCGGTAACATTCACTCAATTCATAATGGAGGAAGACATAGTGCTACAACAACAAGAGAAGATCACCGAATCAAGAGTTTTTACACAAAAAATCCTAAAGCAGTTCCAAGAGAAGTTAAAAGTGAAATTCAACTAACCGTTAGCCACTCCACTATAATAAGGAGATCCTTGCAGTACGACCTACGCAGCTACAGATCTACAAAAAAATATTTGTGTCAGAAAAAAACAGAAAAGCGCGGTTAAATTTTGCTCGATCACACTTAAATTGGACTCAACAGCAGTGGAAAACAGTTTTATGGTCAGATGAATCCAAATTCAACCTGCCAGGATCAGACAACAAGGCGTTCGTACGGCGTCCGCGTGGTGAGAAATACAGTCCCAGGTACACAACTGCTACAATCAAGCACGGTGGAGGCAATGTGATGATATGGAGCTGTTTCTCGGGCAATGTTGTTGGCCAATTTATAGAATCACGGAAACAATGACTACCGTATGCTATAGGGATATTCTAAATACAGTAATGCTTCCATTTGCTGAATGGGAAATGCCGCTGCATTGGACATTTCAGCACGACAATCATCCTAAGCATACATCAAGACTAGTAAAATTATGGTTGGAAGAAAACCAAATCAATGTTAAGCCATGGCCCGTGCAGTTTCCCGATCTCAACCCGATTGAGAACAAGTACATGGTAATTAAACATAAAATATGCAATAATGGTGATGAGCTTTTCGGGGAATTGGAAAAGGAGTGGAGAGCAATTCCAAGTAATTATATTGAAAAGCTGATATATTATCAAAAACAAAGGAAACGCAACAAAATATTCAGTAGTTGTAATTTGTACTGTAAATTTCTTATCATTTCTTCATAGTTGCAAATGTTTTGAACACTTGATTTTTGACTTTAGTGAAGTTAATTTGTTTTTTTGTTGATTTAAGTTAAGAATTGATGTTTTAGTTTATTTTTCAGACAATAAAAAAAACAATACCCTGAGTGAAGATAACAAAAAAATTTAAGTGTGTTTTTTTTTTTATTAAAAGATTGACTATTACTGCAAGCACAATCTTAGTTGCAAATGTTTTGACCAGCACTGTACATGTATTTGTTGATGGAGACGGTTTTTATCTTATCCACTTTGTTGTAACTCACCACTAAATGGTGCTTCTACACCGTTGGACCGATGAAATATTTAAATTATTTCCAATAGAAGAAAAGTTTTAATTGACAGGCTTTCATATTGACAATTTACTAGCCAGGAATAGTGACAATAAAAAACACGCATTAGCATCAATTTGAGGTCGTAGCAACGCGGATCGGACAACGCTTGTAAAATAAATATTAACTATACAATACAAATTGAAGTTAATTAAAAATAAATAATAGTTGCCGATAGCCATCCGTGCTAGTGCTTCATACCTTGTTAGCTTGTAATGTTATATTATAAGTCAATAATAAAATTCAGCGATAACAATGCAGAATGAAATTAATGAAAAATAGAAACAAAATAAATATTCAATAATTAAATACAGCAATGGACTCTTCACGATATTTTGACGCATTAATTACATAGTAAGCAATATTCTTCAAACTACAATAGTAGAATTATTTCCATTTAAAATGTTTCTTCTAAAAATACTTTCTGAAAATATATAAAGTGGTATATTTTCTTGCTCTTTTAAGTTACATTGTGAGCATAATTTTTCTGCTCCTATACGGTTTCCATAAATGTTAACATTTAATTTAATTAAGTCGCATCTTGTTTAAAATTTTCATGTTATCTCGTTTAAAGTAGGGGTTGAAGCCATTTTAGCGGAGGTTAAGGGAGGCGGATGTGCGATTACAAAAAAAAAAAAAAAAAAAAAAAAAACCGGTTTAAATTTTATTAACGAAAAAATTAACCTTTTATTACTACACTTACGCACTATGTTAACATACTATAAGGATTGTATTACAAATTTATTATTTTTAAGGAACAATAATTTCGCTGCTTTGTCACCTTCTAATCGAATTCTTAATGGCTCATAAATTAAAAATATAAAGACAGTCGAAAATAGCATGTAAAAGGCAGAAATTTCCCAACACTGACCATTGTTAATTTAAGAATCAGAGCGCATCCATTCTTGATGCGACTATTGATTCGAATCACATTCTACAACAACAACCCTTGAATGACGTGTTTTCCCCTTGTGGTTGTTTTCGAAATTGATGCGAATCAATGTGCCGTTAAGCTCAAAAGTGAGACATTAGCACTTGGCTCAGACCATACATTTAATTAATTAATTTATTTATTCTCAAAAATGGTCAGTAAAAAACTGACTTTCCCTTAATTGGTAAAATCGTAAAGCTTCTTGCTTTAACCGTCGAAAACCAACACCCTCAACAAAATTAAATTGCAGATTCTGAAAAGGCAATCATTTCTCCATTCAAATTGTCCATATTTTGTTTTTGCTTTTGCATGTGATGCATCCCACTATTGTTGCTGACTTCGTCTCATTCAATTTAGTTGTTTTTCGTTGTTCTTCCATTGCACAAAATTCCTCATATTTTTCTATGTGCTTGAATTTCAAATGTCCTTTCAATGATGTTCTAGTCCGACCTTTCTTCGAATAACGTTTCTTGTACGTTTTGCATTTTGCATAGTTGTTATCCACTTTTACAAAATACTACCACAATTTCAGTTGTTTTCGGGGTCATTGTATCAAATATAAAATCAAATAACTAACAAAGCTTCTGACTTCGACACAAGAAATCATATCGCGCCAAAATTGGAAAGTCCCGTTTTAAAAAAGACTAGACTACTGGAGCTGTAAAACTATCGATGGCTGAACCGATAGTTTTATTTTGAATTCACTATCGATTGTTTTTAACCATTTCCGATACTGTCGGGAATTTAGGCAATTAGAAAACAATTCGTTAGGTAAATTAATACATAATTTATATATTTATGTTGTATACTTGTTTTTTAGATATATATATATATATATATATTGGATATTCATCAACTAAGTCTTAGTGTTCTTAGATATAGTGTGAAATAACCTGATTTTGTTATACTTAAGTTGGCTTCTTTAAAACCAAAACATGTTGACATGCTCTACAAAATATTCGTCGATCTCCTACAAACGCATAATTTTGTATGTTTCTGTCAGAGGGAATGAGAAAAGTGACGCTGCATGTAATGACAAAATGTAAATATAACTCCGCCAAAACTCTGTTAGAAAAAATCGGAGGCGGAAGTACGATTTCTTGCGGATGTTCTGCAGAGGCGGATGCGAAGTTCCTAATTTAAAGTAAAACCATATGTAAAATAAGTTTGCTCAACATTAAATTTGAAACTGAGATTATTATAGAATCTTCTTGACTGAATAGCTTGATCTACATATACTTTATGTTTTTTATAAAGGGGCCATCCACATAGTAAGTCACGAATTTCATATTTTTTGACCCCTTCCCTCCTTGTCACATGTGGTCACATTTGTTAGACTTCCTGTCAGTTTTACACCTAGAACTTAATAACTTAAAAAAACGGTTCCTAAAATTACGTTAATTTCTATTTAAATTTTTTTAAAAATAAAATAGCGTGAAAAGAGAATGAAACAAGGAAAAAGAAAATTAACTTTGTTTTAAGTCACCCTCTATGCATAAGAGTAGTATAAGGATAATATGATATCGTATTCTTCGCATGACAATTTTTTTTATATTATTGATCCTCTCATGTGACGTCACGAAGCCTATGACCCACAATTAATTAACTAAGCACAATGCCGAGGTAGTTATAGTGAAAAGCAATTTTTATCAAGTCGCCCCTAAAGAACGAATTCTCGAACTATCTCTTTCCTCTCCTATAAACTATCATTTCTGATTTTTTTAGGTTAATTTCTAAATTCCATTTACTGCATATAGAATAGCGATACCATACCCTAAGTATGCAAGTCTTTTAAATAAAGAGCAAAAACCAATCGTAGACAATAGTAGACAGCATTGTTTTACTCCTGAAACTGTTTCAAACTTAACTAATTTTGTACTACCAAAGACGAGTATTATGAACTAGAGAACTGCAGCAATACATTTAAACATAGTAGTGGTCTGTGTGAATGCATTCAAAATGGCGTATGAATCATACACTCTGAAATGCGTGCACGTTTTGTTGACTATTTTTCACGATGCGTACACAGAAACTAATTGGTTAGTTGATAATTGATCTTAATATAGTAATATTTTTTCATTAACTATATGGTGTCACACACACTTCAAATTTTCACAGAGTATGTACATTGCCATTATCCACAAAAAAAAAACAAGGAAAAGTCACAGGAAAAGTCAAAAAATCTCAATAAAGAAATTACAATTACAAAACAACAACAACAACACATGAAAGCAACCAGCTTGTGTGTTGTATAAAAACAAACGAATATACGAAGAAGAGAAAATGAGAAACAAACGAAGCTGCGTTTTGTTCGCTTTTGTTCTAGTTTATGTTGCCAAAAAGGGGGCAGACGGCAAACGTAAACACATCGATTTCCTTTATGCGTCCGATGACTTCACACATACATGCACATCTTTATACACTTATACATTTGTATAATCCTCTATTCTGCTATGTATAGAATGCTCAACTTTCATTCTCGGTATTCCGCGTGTGTACTGAAAAAAATAGTACTCTTCTTTCGCAAAAATTGTACACGGCAAAATATGTGCACTGTACATTAAATTTGTGTATGCATTCATGGGTAAATTTTTTTTCTTTTGGTTTGTTATGCGAATACGGACGTAAAAATCTTCTCATGACCCGTGACACAAGTTATGTTGGATTCCATGAGCCTACCGACTAAAAAACCCCCTATCGCCTCAAATCCCGTTAATCTCTACGGCACCACCAAAGTATTCCTTCCTAGGGAGGGTTTGTTAGCTTAATAAATGCAACGCCACTGTTCGCTCGTACATTCGAGCGCCCCTCATTATATTGACAATTTCTGTAGAGAAAAATGTCTAAACATGCACCGAAGTTGTCAAGAAGATCCGCTCCGCGCATACATTCGTCGACGCTTCGCTTCGTAACGGGGGCACTCATGAACAAGATGTTCCGGATCCTCCACGACATCTCCACATAGATCACAGAACGGATCCACAGCGTGACCAAACCTGTGCAGGTACTGCCTGTAGCATTAATGTCCAGTTAAGAATTGGGTGAGTTCAAACCCCACGTCACTAGGACATCGCTTAAGCCAATCTTTGATGTCTGGCATGAGGTGGTGTATCCTCCGTGGTTCTGCCCAATTCCACCTTTGCTGCCATATATTCAGGTATCTGGTGTTAATCACCTCCATGGCTACTACCTGAGAAGATGCTCGCGCGAGGTACTTGTCCTTGGCCGCCATGGCTTCCAGATCAATTGGAAGTCTCCCTGCAAGTACACCCGCCGCATCATCTGCCACTGTTTGGTACGCCTTACAGATCCTCAGGTTAGCAACCCTGTGAGCACTTCTAATACCAGTAAGATATGCCTTGGTTGTCAGTGCCCCAGCCCTGGTTGCATTCGCATACAGCAATGTGGATTTGCTCACCGAACATAATAGTACCCGAGATTGTTATTTCGATCCCCCTAGATTTGGGAGAATCCTAGCCAGTTTTTGTGTAATGGCAGCTGCTTTTTTGGCTGACTCGTTCAGGTGCAGCTTAAAACATAATCGGTGGTCCAAGAGTACACCCAAGTATTTGATGCAAGGCCTCGATTCAATTATATGGCTCCCAGCCCAACTGAAAGTTCTTCCACTTTTTTCCTGGACATCATAAGAACCAGCTCGGTCTAATGTTCCGCCAGACTGAGGTGATTCTGTATTTTCCATCTCCTTGACGCCGCAACAGTCCTCTTTACTTTGCACGCGACCTCACTCAAAGTCTTTGCCACCACTACAATAGCAATGTCATCCGCATATCCGACGATCTCCACTCCATTGGGCTTACCAATCCGGAGTATGCCATCCTACATAACATTCCACAGTATTGGACCTATTATCGAACCTTGTGGGACTCCTCCAGTAATGTTAAATGTCCTAGTGCCTTCTTCCGTGTCGCAAACCAGCGTTTTCTCACTGAAGCAGGACACCACCATCCGGATTAAGTAGTACAGTATGTCCAGTGTGCTCAGTGTATTTATAATGCAGCTCCAATCAGCAGAGTTGAAGGCATTCTTTACGTCAAGCGTGACAACAGCGCAGTACTTCTTGTCTCCATCAAGCTATCTAGTGCCACTCAGGGTCTCGTTTGCAATATCGCAGACCTTCTGGATTGCTCCTACAGTACCCCTTTCTCGGCCTTAAGCCAAATTGCAGTGCAGAGAAACCACTTGTCATCTTTGTAAACTGCTGCAGTCTGGCGCAAATAACTCGTTCGAAGACTTTCCCAGTTGCACTCAGAAGACACAAGCGTCTGTAATACGATGACAGCTCTGAAGGGAGGTTTCCTTTCGGGATGAGAACCAACTGTTGATTCTTCTAACATTTGGGGAACAGTCTCATGCAACGTGAGAAAACCTCGCAGAAGATATGGGGTTTCGCTGCAATGGCTCTTTTATGAATGGCATTGAGGAAGCCATCCAACCCAGGCGATTTGTTTGCCTTCACCCTTCTCAATGCCGCCTATAGCTCAACATTAGTGATAGTGGGCACATCCTAATCTGAAACCCCGAGTGGTTGAAGTATCCTCTACTCTCCTCTTCGTGAGAAGAGTGCTGCAACTATTTTGTCCATTAAAGACACGGTGGAAGGGACCGAGGCCTTGAGGCCTTTGAACTTGCGCATTAAAATTTTCTAAGCACTGCCCCAAGGGTTCTGATCCACAGCCCTTATCAGCCTGCAAAAGGCATTTTGCTTGCTCCTGAAGATCGCCTTGCTGAGTAGGGACTTCTTTTGCTTAAATTCTTCGAGAAGGACAAGACTGTCGTGAGAGGCAGGATTCCTCCTTCTGCTACGTTGGAATCGTCTTCGTAGCTGATAATACTGGGAGCGAAGTTCCGCAATTTCATCAGCCCACCAGAATTTGGATTTCCTGCCGTTGCTCCTTGTCTTGCTAGGCATAGAGCTATCGCACATCCTAGTAAGGTCCCGCTGACTCGCATTTTTAGGCGCTTTTTCAAACTCGGAGATAAATAAGTCCAAAGTTTCCTTATCCATCTTCCAAGTTTTCCAAGTGACACCCAGGGCACGCTTCCTCAGTCTCAATCAATTGTAAACCTTGCCTGAGTGGAAATGCAAATCTGTATTGCGAGGTGATCAGTGTAGACATCTGCAACCTCCCATTTGGTAGCAAGGGCAATCGTTGTGCTACAGAAGGTGAGATCTATTGCTGAACTGCCTCTCCGGTTGTCAAACGTGGTTGAGTTGTTCCTATTTAGTAGGGCCATATCCAGCGCCTATTGGCACTGGTACAACCCCATTCCACCGGCCGAACGTTGAAGTCACCGGCAGTTATTAGTGGGGATCCATCCCTCGCAGTCCTAACCAGTCTAACAAGGAAGTCATCAAAGACGTCCTGAGTTATGTTTGACGATATATAGCAGCTGCAAAAATGGATACCCCGTACTTTGGCAAAGGTGAAGCTATCATTTAAACAGGGGTCTCTGTGCTCAAAGGAAGCATCGCCTTGTAGCCATATAGCCGCTTTGCCACTAGCATCCTGCAACCACACATTTGGATCTTCCTTAGACCTGTGGAACTCGCTAACCAGTAGTACGTCAGCCTTCATGTCAATGGCTGTTTGGGAGAGAAGGTTCTGCGCCGCACTGCACCTATTTAGGTCAAGCTGCAAACACCTAATCATGTCTAGCTTTCCGATCCCGCATGGCCTTCCTATAGGCTTCACATCTGTAACTCCCAGAAGCATGAGCATTACTACCTTCCAGGCAAATAACACACCTGGGATTCTACTGACATGTTTTTGCAATTTGTCCAACAGCACCACATCTGAGACATAATTTCGAGCAGTCCACACTACTCTTGCATACTCTTGCAATATGGCCATACTCCAAGCACTTTAAACATCTTGTGGGACTTATTTGTTGTCTCAGGCGGCAACGAACCCAACCCACCTTCAAAGAACCCGCCTTAAGCAGAGAGTAGTTGCTGTGCTTGTCCCATCCTCAGCAAATCTCATTGTTTTGATGGCCACGCTGCTAGGCTTGAATGCAGAGAATTGCTTGAACATGGCTGCCTTCAGTTCTTCTGCCTCTGTAAGTTCATCCAGATCACGGAATTCTATAACTGCTAGCTGGGAAACTGCTTTCACCGTTGCACAACTCTGCAAGGCTTCCTTTACTTCGTCCTTAAAGGCTTCCGTCAATGCACTACTTTTAACTAAGCTTTCTTCAAATCCAAGAGCGTCTGTTGTCAGGTTGGGCGGCTTCCACTCGCCTTGCCACGAGTATTTCATTAGAGTATGTAAACTTTTAAACTACCCCTTCCATTCTCGCCACCCATTTGCCGGGGACTGCTTATTCAGTATTCGCAGCTAACCTACATATCTGCAGGCCGTCCATTATCCGCCACCTGTGACCCCCACTTTAGCTTGAGCAACGCCGAGTGATGGGTACATACTGAAGTGAGTAATATGAATGTTCCTGTGCTCATGTCTAATGCAAATGTTGTTTGAAATAATCTCTCTCTCTCTCTCTGTCTGTTTTTACGAAGTTTCACTTCTATCACATGTACGATGGCACACGCGCAATTTTTATACTCTTCACGTAGTGAATAGTATTATAAGTTTGTCATGAAATTTGTAACACACAGAAGGAGAAAACGCAGACCACATAAAGTATATATATTTGTAATCAACTCGAGGAGACGAGTTGTTTTAGCCCTGTCCGTTTGTACGCGAACTAGTCCCTCAGTTTTTGAGCTAGAGAGCTGAAATTTGGTACATAGGTTTCTCTTTACCTCGGAAAAATCACATGTCGGAACGAGCCATATCGGACCACTGGGAGGGGTACCCCTCATACAAACCAAAAGGTGAAATTAATGTTCTTATTAGAAAAACTATTTTATTTATGGTTCGATCGGACATTACGAGTTTCTGGTCCATATCCACCAACCACGTAAATTTCATGATCCTAGCGCTACCAGGAGGGGTACCTCCCATACAAACCCCATTTAAATTAATGTTCTTATTAGAAAAACTTTTTGGTTTTTGTGCTATCGAAATGAAATTTGAAATCTGGAAGTCTTTGACAGATATACATTAGCCACTAAAATTTCAAGACCCTCGGACTATCAGGATGGGTACCTCCCATGCAAGCCCCCTACTCAAATTCCCATTCTTAGAAAAACTTCTTTGTTTTTTATGCTAATATTTAGACACAATAAGTTTCTCATTCATATTCTCTAATCATGTAAATCCCCAGATTCTAAGATTACTGGACATACAAAAAACATTTTCCAAGGGCTGCGTCTAGAGTATTATTGGTTTTTTTGGAATAATGTACATCACAAAAGTTTATTAAGAAAACCATAATATTTGCTCTTTTTATTCCAGAATGGTTGTCCTTAGAGTAAGCATTGGTTTGTGCTTCGGACTTATTATCCGTTAATTTAGCTTAAAACCAGAAAGAAGGGTATCCTCGACTATGCCGAAGATGTACATAATTCTCTTCACGCATCCCCGAAAAAATGATTTTTGTATGGGAGCTATGCGATGCTGTATTCCTAAGATCTTGAAATTTACACGGTTGATGGATATAGATCAGAAACCTATTCTGTCCAAATTTCAAGATGATATCACATACAAAAAACTAGTTATTTTTAATAAGAACATGAATTTGTGTAGGTGGTTTGCATTGGAGGTACCCCTCCTATTGCTCCGATTCGGCTGATTCCGACAAATAAACTGCGTATGGTAAAAATAAAGCTTCATTCAGCTCTATATCTCAAAAACTGAGGGACTAGCTTGCTTACATACAGACAGACGGACACGGACATCTCGTCGTGCTGATCAAGAGTATGTATTGTATTGGAACCATTCCCGTTTGATTTTATTTTACAAATAATTGAAAAGACGTCTGGTGTCTTTTATGCAAGTTTTTTGAATGCTATCGAAATGAAATTTGACATTGACTTAAGCGAAGAATGGAGTGCGCTATAGTAATATGCGAGTATATGTTGTTGTATGAGTACATGCTCTTATGGATATGTACTCTCAGTATTTATGGACTTTAAATAATATTAAATTAAATACCTATTTGGACAAATCATTGATTATGGAATTCTTATATTCTGTTCCCATATCCGTAATGAACGTCTTCATCGGACCATAGGTAAGAATAAAAAATTGAAATATGGCTTTAGCGACAGTTTTTTGCGCATTTATTTGGTATTGGTATAGCCACAATATATTTTGTTAGTAACATTTCAGAGTAACTGCATATTCGTTACCTTGTTCTGATTTAGGTAATGGACCACTAGTGTCGATCAAAACTATCGAAAGCACTTATTGGTGTGTCAGTAAAGGTTAAAGGGATTGTTATATGTCTTATTGGTTTAGATACTTGGCATTTATGATGATAATTACATACGTACTTTGCGTACTTTGTAATAAAACGAGTCATATTTTTCCAGTAGTAATGTCTTTTGATTTTTGCTAGCTTTTTTGTAATGCCTGAATATCCTCCTTGAATTCGATTGTCATTGAATGTAAACATTATTGCTTCTTTTTTATTTTGTATTATGGTCACCGGCTTGAGTAGCGCTACTCTCAATTTTTTAAGATATTTATTGCCCATAATTTTAAAATAATTAATTGGAATTGGTTCAAAGATTTTTTCAGTAGGTGCCGTTTTAAGTTGGCTGATCCCGTTTACACCGGCTTTAGTTTCAAGCCTTTGAAAGAACTGACCTAAGACGAGAATTCCATTAGTATAAAGGTCGCTAACATCAATTCTTGTTATAACTTTCCATCCATGTTTCATTTAACATTTCATATGTGTGATACGCAAGGTCATTACTTTTCGTACATCATTCTTAATGATTTCAATTACGTTGGGCTTAGAAGCATTGTCAAGATTTTGCCTTGGCAAAGTTTCTTGTTCTATTCCTGCGCAGGATTTTTTCTGTTTACTTTGATTTCTTGTAGTGACTTTTAAAAGCTGTGTTTGTATATTTTTTAATTCTTGGTTGGTTATTCTAGATAATGCATCCGCCGCTACATAATTATCTTTTCCCTCAAGACATTCTACTGTGAATACATATACCTCTAAAGCTAGTCTCATACGTGTAAGTTTTGAACTTGGATTTACCATCGAAAATATATATGTTTGTGGTCTGTGGTCTATTTTGACAGTACAGTGTCTACCATACACGTATGGTCGAAAATGATTTATTGTGCAATGTATTGCTGCTAATTCTTGTTCTACCCGGAGTTGAATTCCATTATAGTTGAAAGTTTTTTTTACATAATCTTGTTATATGACGGGAATAGTCGGAAAAATTTGTAATAATATATAGTAGTAATTACAAAATGCAATTAACCGTTTAGCGCTATCTGCGTCTGTTGGAACTGGGTATTTTCAATGATGTCGTATATCTTGTCATCTGGTAAAATACCATTCTCAGGACATTTATAACCTAGGAAAGTCACTTCATGCATGAAAAGTGAGCACTTGTCTGGGTGCAATTTTAGATTGTTTTTTCTGCACAAATCAAAAACATTGGTAAGATTTTAAATATGTTTTTCTGAATAACCAATGACAATGAGGTCATCCATATATAAGAATGCATGAGATGGTTCAAGAACTGAAAATGCAATTGTCATCATTCTTTGGAAAGAGTTTGGCGCTATTTTTAATCTATATGGTAATCGCGCCATTTCTCGTTGAAAAAGATGTTAAGTTTCTTGAATTTTCTTCAAGTTTTATTTGGTGAAATCCAGACATTAGAACTAAGCATGAGAAATATTTTGCTCGTCCTTATTGATCAAGAATATCATCGATTCTTGGGAGGGGGAATTTATCTGTTAATAGTTTTTTGTTAATTTGGCGATAATCTATTACTAGACGCCATCTTTTCTTATCTGATCCTGGACAATATTATCTTTGATTAATTTGCCTACCTGTTTAACTATTTCATTTTGCTGACTTTGAGGAGTTCTGTAGTTATGTAAATGGGTTCATCGTCTGACGGATTACTTCAGAACGTGATGGTATCGTTGTATTATTGTCAAAGGATTGAAATATCTGCACCAGTGTCTATTAGTAAAGTAAGATTTTTACCTGTGTGTTCGTTGTTTATTTTTATAAAAATATTGAAATAAAGATTGATAGTGTAAACTTTTGAACTTATTGATTTTGAATACTTAATGGAGCTTATTGGTTTTCCGAATTACCTTTAGTAATTCTTACATTAACATTGTTTCTGTTGTGATTGTTATTGTTGTTGTAATTATTATTATAATTACCTCTGTTGGTATTATTCCGGCCTCGGTTGTTTCTTTTGTAATTTCCGCGTCCTCGGTTATTGTAATTGTTGTGGTTATTATAATTACCTTGGTTATTATAATTGTGATTATTAAAATAACCTCGCCCGTAGCCTCCACCTCGATAATTTCCTCTAAAACTACCTTGGTTTTGATTATTGTTCTTGTTTTCATAGAACAATATGCTACTTTGATTACCAGTCATTTCAGTGCTGCAGTTCATATATTTTCCTACTCCATCATTTAAACTGCTTACCGCTTCAAGAATTATGCGAATTTTTTCATTCTCGAAATTCTTTATCATTGCTTCCTTTGTTGCAAAAATATCTGCATTACCTGCATCTAAACATCCGTCTATATAACTTGCCTCAGGCGACTTACGTAAGTTTTCGATCTCGGTGGTGTACTGAGTTGCCGTTTTGCCTTGCTGACGTGCATTCAGTAGCTTGGCTTTTATGACATCAGCAGATTTACCATTCACATTTTGATGTAATTTGGTGATAATACCCTGGATCGTTGTTTCATTTTGTACTTTGTACAAAAGTGGGCCAATCATTTTTGATTGATACGGCAAGGTTTTGAATATATTTTTCATTTTTTGTGTTAGTTCTCTTCCTACTATCTGAGGTTTCTTGTTCAGATTCACTATCTGAAATATCAGGTATTTTTTCCTGGCTTATTTCTATCATATCATAACCCTCATCTTTTATGGCCGATTTAAGGCATTCTGGTGTTTGTATATCAATATACTGCCTATTTGCAACAATTTCTAATTTCAATGAAAAAACCTTCAGCTGCAACTTTATGAGCGCAAAAAAATATATTGTTTACACTTCAAGCAAATGTTACATACTAGAAATTGAAGCTGACAAATATATTTTTCAAATGGAGAATAGGTCAACCTTGCCAGATGCTTATAATATGTATCTTGTAAATCCTGCATTATTAATAGGATCCCCCAATATTTTCTCCGCATCTGCTCGGGTTGTATACCATTTCTTTATATTTTTATTATGCATTGCATATAATTTTAAAATTAATTTGATACTCACGATATGATCAACACGAGCAAAAGAATCCAAATATTTTTTAAATCCTCTTGTGATCTAATACCTCAATCTTATTTATTACATTTGCGGTTGGGTTTTGTATTTTTGATTCGTTTTCTCCCATTATTAAACATTTTTGGGATATTCAAATTGTAAATTAAATATTTTGTTTTTCTATTTTAAACCAGAATCACAAAATCAAAATTCAAATGTGGTTACTATTTCGAAAGAGGTAAGTTGAACAAAATGAAATCAATTAGTTAAGCAATTTTTAAAAGTAACCATCCTACTTCTTAATTAATGCTACAAATGTACCCTTCCTATTGGTTTCCTAGAGGATTTTAGGTTTTGTATTTTATAGACCCGCAGTTAAAGTACTGTTTGGTCTTTAAAATTATATCATATAATTCATTAAATATAAAAAAAAAAAAAAATTATATTATTAATGCTTCTGGTATTCATCTGCGCTCAAGTTGTCGCCTTCAGCGGTGCCCATGCGTGTCCTCGCACTGGGTTTTTAGTTTGTCAATGGGGTTTGATGCAGGTGCCTGCACTAAGTTTTTTTTCAGTGATACATTTGGTTTACTTAAATTTATGTTAGTATAATAATAATTTATTCTTTAGAGTTTTTCATTAAAAGAATTCATAACGGGGTTCCGTCTGTGTGGTGTTTCCAATTAGCCAATTGACATTTTGATTACTATAGACTATTAATAGTTTGTTTTGAAATGAAGTGATGCTAATATGTGTCAACCCAAGTAGTGTCATCAGAAAGATTGCTAGAAACATTGTTTACAATTACAGAGGGCCTTTGATTAAATTTGCTCTCGTTAATGACTTTTTTTTCATAAACTGCGCTTTGTGATAAACAAAATCTCTGCTTTTGTTAGTTTCTACAAATCTCTTATCATATTGTCTAATTTTGCCTGTTTTTTTTTAATATGGATTTTGTAGTTTACCTTTCAATAATGGAGCTTTCTTGTAATTGGTATCTATTGCAAAGATTTTCCTGTTTTCATTTACTCTGCTAATTTTCGCTTCTTTAATTAGTTGACTATTATTAGCTATTATGGTTGTCAATATAGTATAACGATGTTTCTATTTTCATCTGTTTCTCTTCAACGTACTGTTCAGCGTTTATGACTCTTATTCGTTCATTAAGGGTTTTATCAAATCGCTTAATATCCGATAATCCTGTTCTTGTCATTGCTACTACTAGTTCTACGTTTTTTGCTTTAAACCATTGTTTTATTGAATTACTGGTGAAAGCAGGGTATCTATCAATATTAAGTTTTTCTGGTTTGCCCATTTGCGTAAATACTTGTAATAATGCTCTTTTTGTTTCTCACTTTTTTTTTCACAGTCAATAAATGTGAGATAATTTTTATTTTCTGCTATATAATAATCTATGGTGTAAATATCTAACGGGTTTCGAATTTATGGGGTCAATTCCATTTGGAGTTCGGTCTTTGCTTGCTGACATACCTCGCATTCGTTTATAATATTTCGAATCAATTTTGCTTTGTCAGATAGTAATGTGTTCCTTTAAATAATTAATAATCTTTTCAATTCCTAGGTGCAATAGTTTAATGTGATTTGTCAGAATTAGTTCTTTAAACTCGGCATACGTTGTAATATCTATCAATTTCAGGTGCGTGCGCACTATGGTCGTTATTTTTGGTGAAATTATTTCTTTATAGGCTCCTTGAATGATAAGAAAGTCTGCGTCGTTCTCAATATAGAGGGCAATAGAAGTGTTCGATCAAGATTTGTTTTCCTAATTCGATGGTCATAGTTACATATTTCAAAGTTGTTTTTACTTTATTGAAGTATGGGACAACTATGACGTCGTTTTGGTTTGTCTTTATCATTTCGACTTGTCGTTGATACACATTGACACTTTTTTCTGTCAATGGTATCAAATTACAGTCGTTTCCATTAGCGCTGTGTACAGTGACTGCTGTACTTCCAAACATATTTTCATGCTCTGCTAACTTAATTCTTAAAAGTGCGTCGGGTACGTGGTTTGTTTCGCCTTGGATGTATTTGATTACAAAATCATACTCTAATAGACGGATTTTCCACCTTTGAAACTTCATGTTTGGTTCCTTCATTTTTGACAACCGAGTGGCTTATGAACACTTAGTACTTCAAATGTGCGACCAAATAAATAGGGTCTGAAATATTTCATTGCCCATACTATTGCTAACAGTTCCCTCTCTAGGGTGCTATAGTGCTGTTCGTTTATTGTTCGACTCGCGTAACATATCGGTTTGTTTTCCTGGGAAAGTACGGTTTCTGCAGCGACGTTACTTGCATCCGTTGTCAATTGGAATTTTTTGTTAAAATTGGGATATGTCAAGATTGGGTCGTTAGTTATCAAAACCTTTAGTTTTTCGAAGGCATTTTTGTAATTATTATTATTAGTTATTTATGTTTATATTGCTGCCCATCTTGAGACAGAATGTTAAGTGTTTTGCTGCGAGTCCGGGTCCATTTCAATTGGGTGGAATCCCTTTGCCGTCGTTTGGGTGTGATCTGAGCCTCTTGCTAAATCGGACAATTTCTTCCATGACTGTTGACATATGTGGGTCCCTGTGTAGATCGTCGTTGCGAATATACCATGGCGCACCAGTGAGTTTACGTTGTGTTAGGTTTTGATACCTTTGTATAATGTTGACATTGGATTTACCTGCAGTTCCCCAAAGCTGCAAGCCATACGTCCAAACTGGCTTCAGGATGAATTTGTAGAGCCGTAATTTATTTTCAAAGCTGAGTTTTGATGTTTTGCCAATTAACCAATACATGCGCTTTGTTTTGATATCTAAGTGATTTCTTTAGTATGTGACGTCTCCATATCCATGATATTTTCGAGAGAACCACCAACAAACTGATTGGCCTGTTAGACGTTAGATCTTGATCAGGTTTCCCAAGTTTAGGTATGAGAATAATCTTGGCACATTTCCATTGACTAGGGAAATGACCAAGCCTGAAGCAAACATTGAAAATGTGTACTAACAGCAGTTGAGATTTAGTTGGTAGGGCTTTTATGGTTGCAGCAACAACTCCATCGTACCCTTTAGGTTTTTTTGTGTTAAGCGATTTTATTTCAGTTTGGAATTCTTCGAGACTAATTGGATTCATAGGTGGGCTAGGCTGGCAAGGGACATTGAGGGCATATTCCACTTCTTCTTCCTCCAACGGACTACATATCGGGAAGTGGTTGAATTGTTCTTCTAGGTGGGAGGCAAAAGCTTCTTTGCTGCTGTGACACCATTGTCCATTTGAATTTTTGAGCGGTGATATTCTCCGTATGGGATGCTTGAGGTACTT
>JBANCV010000894.1:0-23285 GCA_037040105.1 Amiota albilabris | reverse complement strand
TTAAGTAGATTTATTGATTGGCCACATGTGGACAGATAGTAAATTAAAATAATAATAAAAAAAAAAAAAAAAAAAAAAAAAAAAGTTACATATAGGACAGATCTGGCTATTCGTCGCGGAGGCGCTGTCCTCATTGGTATTGCCTTGCACTTATGATTAGAATTTGTTGATGCAAACTGCTCACCCAACATTGAATTTATTGGCGCGAAATTGTCGTTGTCTCATGCATATGTATTTATATCTTGATCATATTCCGCCTAATTCTCTTTCGGAAACTTATTTAAATCATGCCGTTGCTATTAACTCAGTTAATAATTTTTTTCGAGACCGTGACTCTTTTATAGCGTTAGGCGATTTCAATCGCCCACTTATTTCGTGATCCTTTAAGAATATCTCGAATTATCTTGTTACTAATTGGTTGGCTTGGAGGTGAGTGCTTCGAGTTTGCAACCTAGAATTGCGGGTTCAATTCTCGTTCAAGTCTGGTCCAGCACTTTTCTAAAAAACCGACAGCCGCTGTTGCTATTGCTCATAATCATAACTACGTTATAATTGAAAATTATAGTCCTGGTTCTAATAAATAAAAATAAAAAACCCTGTTCCTTCTTAACAACTGTCTTCTTGAATGCCTTGTTTTACCACTCTTTGTTTCAAATGAAGTCTGCAGCCAATCAGTGGAATGAGCTACCTGGTATATCAAAATTCCAAACTTTATGTCTCGCTGAGAATACTTATCTTTCCTCAATTATAATCTCTTTCAAATAAACATTATTTCTATTCATCATAGAAATATTACCCTATCAAGAAACATCGCTTTCCGACAGTAATAAACTTAAGAACGGTCAGAGATAGACTGACTTTAGCAGCCGCTATCTCGTTTGCATGATTGCCACACTGGAAAATAATGTGAAAATGGGTATGGAAAAGTGAAAAACTAGCTTAGAAAAAATAATTAAAATCATTTGCTATTTTTATCTGAACATAATGCACATCATGGTAGTGGAAATATATCTTACCTACCCAAATCAAACTATGAAGATATGATATTATTGATTCAATATAAATTATTACAACACATTTCTAATAAAGTGAGTTTTTTTTTCTTTGGGAACATTTGTTTTGTGTGCTGGAAACGCTGATTTATGGATGTGAGTTGATACTGATCTTGACATATTAAGAAAGGAAAGACGAATGCATTGTCAGACGGTGCATAACGAGTTGCCGGATGGTCATTAGTGGTTATATTTTTCACCTCCAAGTGACGCCAGATAGTGCACATGTCAATCAGGTTACTATCATGTTCGTTAAATTGGTAAAATCGTTGAAAGATTTTTAGAATTTTTACCAAATACGGTTGATAAAGCTAAAGATATGAAAAGTGTTGTGTTTAGAAAACAATGGTCTAGAAATAATGAACAAGTAATATGTCAGGTATATATTCGGGATCACTGACACGAATTGAAACAATTAATTCTATAACAGATTACGTTCCTTGTGCTGATCATTCTTTAAACTTAGTAAGTACATGTTCAATCGAATAATCGGCGCGAAGAGTATTATAAGTTTGTCATGAAGTTTGTAACAGACATCGGACATCCCAGAAGGTGCATATATTCTTGATCAGCTGAACGAAACGACTTGATAAAGCTATGTCCGTCTGGAGCTGGACACCAGATTTTTTTCCAATTTTCTAAAAGTTTATCAACTCTTTTTTATAATAAATAATCGAAAAAATCAAAATCCCATTTATTAGGACACATCCACTAAATGGAGGAACAAACTCAACAAAAGCAAATCAGGAAACTATCATCGAGCTGAATAAAAAGCTTAAAAAGTTGGAATAATTGTGAGCCAAGCTGGCAGAAGAAGTAGCTCAGCTAAAAAATGAAAACTCTTACCTAAAAGCAAAATCCTATCAAAAAGCCAGTACTTCCAGCTAAATGATAAATTCCATGATAAATCCCATTTCTCTACAGATGAGGGAGAAGTGACTAGTGACCCCGAATGGATCTTGAAAAAGAAAACCAACAAAGAAAAGAAAGGCAAGAAATCTGAAAATCAAATATGAAAGAACCTTCAAAGCCAACGCTTCCTGTAAGTAATGTACGTCCTCCACCAAATATGGATTCTGGAGATGAAATACAATAGTAAAACCGAATCAAAAGAAAATGTGTTAAAAAAAACTATTGAATAATGGGATATTCAAAGTAAATACCTTTGTACCGGACCCCACCATTTCTAATCCCCAATAGCCGCGATCACCGTCTCCCTATTAGCCCTACCGCCCTTAGCAATTAATTCCTCTTAATCCATAATATAAGATGCAAATATTACAATATGATTTATTCGTTCATCAAAAAAAGATAGTATCTTAACGACACAAAAAAAAAAAAATGAGAATAAAAACAAATTAAATTAAATAAAATTAAATTAAAGACTTCTAAAAAAAATAAAAATTAAAGGGAAAAAACCAAAGCCAACCATTTTCGGAATTAAAAAACAAAAAAAAAAAAAAAAAACATTGACAGATCTACCTAAGTACCTTATACAGCTATCCTAAAAAGGGTTCTTTTAATGAAAATTGAGTAACTTCAAAGGTACTTGTCTTTTTAATAAATCTAATTTCTTCTCCTTTTTTTTTCTTTTCTGTTTTGTTGTGTCACACAAAACTTAATAATAATAATAATAATAAAAAAAAAAAAAACACCAATAAAATTTTGATATAACTTCACAACAAATAAAACATTTAATTAAAACACAAATTACAATAAAAAAAAAAAACAGCAAAAAAGAAACCGCCTTGTGCCGCTTAGCCAGAAACTGCCTGATGCAAATCCTCTGCACTCCAGCCTAGGTGATCCGGACGCTGCTTAATTTTGGTCGTTTTTGTTTTTGAGCTTATCAACAGATTTCAGTAAGAAGTCCCTTGGGCTTATCAACAAACTTGTGGCGCTTGGTTTTAAGATGCAGATAACTAAGTCTTTTAATATGAACCACTTTGCGGCATGGTTAAAGTAGTAAATATTTTGTATTCGATTTGGTTCTTTTCCTAATTTTAATAATCAACAAACACTTGAAAGAATTTCACTATTAATTTAGCGTCAAAAATTTTCCATGTATTATAGATTTTATTATTATTTAACATTTACTTAGTTATTGGCAAAAAAAATTTATTAAAAATATTTATATTGAAAGTTTTCTTAAGTTTTCTTTTCGTATCGCTTTTTTTTTTCGTTTTTTTCTACATTTTTCGCTGCGCCCACACATCACCTTCCACTCTAATCAGGAATTCCTGATTTCTTTCCTAACCCACCTCATTTATATCTCTCTCTAATAATGGATTTTTTTCTTTATGTAACAGCACCCGTCACTGTCCCGTCATGTTGGGAGAAAAAAGCTTTTATTTTTCAAGGGTTACGGACAACGGAAAGATATTATTCGACTACATTGCAGTGATCCCTTTCTAACCAATCACCTGATTTAACAGTAAAATCATTAATTTTTTTCTTCATAGTATGATTGTTTGTAAATCACAGTGATAGACATAAAAAAAAATTACCCAGTCGGATTTCCCACTATATAAAAAAAATAAAAAAACTCCCATGCGACACGTTCTTAATAGAGGATTAAAACAATGTATCTAGAATCCTTACTAAAGAGAATATTACCAGGTATAGTTTTGAAAATAAGTAAAGTTGTCGAAAAAAATTTACATTACTCGAGGTCATAATGCACAAAAGAGTCAAAACTAAACATGTTTTATTTTTAACTGTCAGTGCAATGGAAGACATTAAAAAGATACAAGAAATTAAAACTATTTTGAATTCAATAGTCAAAATCGAGACAGTTTGATTATCGAAGTTGATACCGCAATGTAAACTTTGGCAGTCTTACGTCCATACGGAAAAATATTGTGGCAAACAGCGCTGTTTGCAGGTAAACACAAAACAGTTGACTCATCCAGCTTTGAGGTAAAAGAACTACAAGAGATATGCAATCAAATAAACCTATTGCCAAAGGTGCTGGAACATATATTCAAAATAAAGGGATGAATTCAGAAAAATCAGCCAATTCTAATTATATTGCAAATGAAACAATCTAGTGAGCCTTTGAAAAAAATATTTTGCGCACATGCTCTGAATCAAAAATCCAAATCCCATGATACTACTGATAGTTTATAATTATAAAAAGTAATACTAAACATTTTGAAGAAGAAAAGCTGATAACTGACGAGTTTCAAGCAACCATTGTAACAATCAACGAGATAAAAAACTCACTCTCTCTTATTGCGGTGTACAGGATTAAGTGTGAACAATACCAAATGTTGTTATATATTGTATATGTAAAAAAAGATTTATTATGGGTGGAGATTTCAACGCTAAACATACACACTGGGGCTCCAGGTTAACAACAACAAAGGGAAGAACACTTTACATAGCATTAGTATCGAATGGATTTGATACAGTCACGACTGGTAAACCAATCATTGGCCGACAGATCCAAAAAAAAAGTTCCAGATCTAATTGATTTCGTTATAGTTAATAAAATATATCGAAACTATCTATCGATAGAAGAAAGCGTCGATATTAACTTAAATCACACACCAATATTACTAACGCTAAGTGATATTGTTGTTTTCAAAGAAGCTCCTACTACTTTAAGTAACCAGTTTACAGATTGGGAATTTTCAGTAAATAATCGGTATTCAAAATACATAAAAAAATAATTGCACTGAAACGTCAACTACAAAGGAAGTGGCACCAAACTCAAGCAAACTCATATTAAACTCTCCAAAACAAAACAACGAATGATTAAGAAATTTAAAAATGATACTCTATTGTTGTTTGTACTAAGCGATTGAAAAGACCGCAATCCCAATATGGAAAATGGGCAAATAATAATGTAAAAAAAGCGGAAGCTTCCGCAGAGTTCTTTGGTGATGTATTTACTCCATAAGAAATACTTTCTAAAGACGAGAATGTGATTGTCGCTTAAGAGCTGGAAGCACACGAATACGTACTTATCACTGCTGAAATACTGAAGCGACTATCACATAAAAGTGTGGAATTTTTAACAAATATAATTACCGCATCTTTTAGGTTACATTATGTATCAATTTACTGGAAGAGAGTAGAGGTTATAATGCTTCAAAAAATTGGTAAACCAACGCACGAAGCATCATCATGCGGGCCCGTATCACTTTTACCTACCGTTTCAAAGTTATTTGAAAAGCTGCTTACCAGACGCCTTAACATAATAATTGAACGAAATAAATTGATCTCAAATCCTCAGTTCGGATTTCGAAATAAATATTCAACAATTGACCTGGTCAAATAGAATCACGCATGTGATAGACAAAACATTTGAACTGGATTGCTCAAGAAACTTAATGTACTACTGCCCAAACAATATTCCGCTATTTTGCAATCATACCTATCATTATTTTCGGTATTTTCGCATTCAGCAAGATGATTCACGCTCAAGGCTCTGATAAATAAAGGCAGGAGTACCTCAAAACAGTGTTCTTGGGCTGCTACTGTACATTTTATTCACGAATGACTTACCCTCTGACCCAAATTGCATCACAGAGACATACGCAGATGACATCTCGCTGCTTGCTGTTGTTGACATCGAAAGCGAATCAGCAGAAAAACTTCAGACTGCATTAAATAACGTTTTTAATTGGACGAAAAAATGACGCATAAAACCGAACCAAACAAAATCCATGCATATAGATTTCACATACTCTTTTGTAAAGCAAATACGTACCACACTGTAGGTATAGGGGGGTGTTCAGATCCCATACTGAAATACGTCGAAATTTTGAGAACGACACTTGATTGTAAACTTCGGTGGAAGGAGCACGTCAAGAAAGAGGCGAAGTTTAAGATGGCTCATAGGTAGCCAATCGGTATTAACCACACAAAATAAACTTCTAATATATAACCAAACATTTAAACCAGTATGGAGTTATGGAGCACAAGTATGGGATTGTGCCAGTCAAAACACCAAAAAGGTTATTCAACAATACCAAAACAAAGTACTTTGAGGTATTGTTTATGCACCATGGTATTACAGAAATGCTGACATTGAGCATTAACTCCGTAAAGTCAGAGAAACAAAAAATTTCAGCATCCCATAAAGACAGGCTCAGGAATCATATCAACGAAGGGGTTTCCACTCTGGTTGGAGTCGATGGGCTCATAAGACGGCGTATCAAGCGTATCAAACCCAGTATAGGTATGTGCACTATTTTTGTTAAAATTAAACTGTTTTTTACCCATAAATGTGTAAACTAGTTGCAGCATACACAAAAAAATAAAACATTCAATATTTAATCCAACTATTTTGGCATTTCCGGTGGATTTTAAAAAAAATTTGTTTGCATATTGTGTAAGGAAAATTTTAGCTCAATCGAATATCAAGAAGTGATTGTAATTCAGCTTACAAGATTTGACCTAAACAAGCCAATCATGCACTGTATGTAATTAGTAAGTTAAATACTGATTGAGAAGCCCAATAATTATGTTTCGCATTAAAGTCACCTTGTCTTTTCAGACAATACTATCAAAGAATTTTATGAAAGTAGTTTCAGATATAGAAAATCGAGGTGGGCAGTAAACAGATGTCAATGTCAGATGATCATAGCTCCCTTGTATCCGAATCGACGTTGCCTGAAAGTAGTAAGTTTAGTACGGGTCCAGAGAGTGGTGTTTTATCCGTTTTCTAATTACAATGCCATGAGCTTTTCCATGAGCTTTTCCATCAGGTTGATATGTTGACTAAGGTATAATTACATACATATACCATAAAAAAGCAGAGCATCTACATCGAGCATTGAACTATGAAATAGAAAAGTTAAAAATTAAACAACAACAAAACAAAGAACCTTGCTAAATTGGCAACTGTATATGGCATTGGAATGATTTGGACAAAATTCAGCAGCATTCATTTAGTGGAAATTCTTTTATTACATGACAATCTACGGAGGATTCAATGCCTTTAATCACCACTATCAGGCCTTTGCTACTTTTGAGCTGCTATGTAAATCATTGTGTATTGAATTCCATTAATTTAAATACTCTACCATCTTATTAGCTTTTAAAATATTTTATTTAATTTACGAATACGAAACCGCTAAAATCCAGTACTTGGGAAATTAATAGAGCATTTAGAGTGCTTAGAATTCTGAAGATATTTCAAAACTATGTGTTTACACTGTTTTTTTTTAAGCAGTCAGCTGTTTTTTTTTTTTTGGTTATGCGCACACATGCAACGTAACTAATTGTGTTAATTTAAAATGGATGATTTAAAGACATATGCAGTACATTCCTTGCTGCATATTTCATTAAAAATTTTAATAAAAATTTTACAATTTCAAATTTGTCTATTTTATTTGTTTATTTTTTGAGCCATCATCAGCTGTTTCTTGTTGCCACGCAACAAAAAATAGAGGAAACAAGTCTAAAATGATCTAAAAAGGCAGAAATTACCAAACACTGCTACGGGACGACCAGTCGACAGTTATTGGAAAATTAGTTTATTTTTTGAAAGAATTTAAAAACTCCTCCGATTTCTACAATAACAACCCTCAATGACATCACTTTTCCCTGTAGTAGTTGTATAAAAAAAAAAAGGTTTTCTAAACTGTTTATGAAAATAAACTCAGTCTAAATCGACTATAGTGATATGATCTTATAGTGCCTAAAATGTTAGTAGAACTTACAAACTCAGCAATAGCGTTTCTCAATACATTTTTCAACGCCATCTTTACAATAGGTTACTTTCCGTCCTAGTGGAAAAAATCAGTCATCATTATAATACCGAAACCAGGAAAGGATAAGTCAATGGCTTTTTCTTACAGGCTTTTAAGTCTTCTTCCATGCATTGCGAAAGTTGTATGAGAAAATAATTGCACTTAAACTAAATAACCATCTGCAAACCAATAACATATTCCCGGCTCATCAGTTTGTGTTTCGGTCAAGGCATGGCGCAATTGAACAAGTGAGCAGAATTACTGCCGAAATAAGAACTGCTTTTGAAATAAATTGTCCGCTTCCTCAAAACTCACACAAAATTCTGCGAATCGAATTTTTGTAGTGAAACATATGAATTTTATAACAAAAGAATATAAAATTAAAGCTAGCGTTCCACAAGGCAGTGTTCTGGGTCCAATTACGTATATAACATATGTTTTACTAGATTTTCCATTGTCTGCAAAAAAACAACAACATACTCTTCCGATCTTGTTCCGCTCTCAATGAACATCATATATAGAAAGAAGAGAACAAAAAACGCAATGCTCTTTTATATACTGAGAGAGTGAAAAAAGCAACAATAACATTTAACATAATTCAAGAAGAACAACTGCATGAATACTTACGAACGTTTCTGTGCTTGGCTTTGGAAAAAAAGTACACTTATCTTTCAAAATTGAATTGAATTTATTTTAAGAAAAATATATTAAAATCCGTACAGTATATTTTGCACCAAATAAAAACAAATTATAAAAATCTCCCTCATATCGTCAACCATTGTCGTCAATATTTCAGCTAATTTCTGGAAAATTTTTATGAAATATACATTTTAACCTTACTGAATTACTCCGTCCATTGGTGAAAACCGGGTGAAAATCTGTTCAGTATTTTTTGAGATAATCGTGTTCACACAGGCACAAAGACGCAGCTGGGGGAAATTAGTTTTATAATATGTAAAGATATATAATAATAATATAATCAGCCGAAATTGCTGCCCAGACAAAGTTTCTTCAGACTTGGCCAATCATCTTATAATAATACAAGAGTGCTTATCTAAACTAACATTTATCCAATTACTCTAAATGGAGCTATAATTCCTCAAACTGAGGATCTAAACTACAATGTATTGGTGTTCACATAGAAGAAGCACATTGTATCAATAAAACTTCAAATGAAACTTAGAACAGGAAGTCTTCACTGGCTCAAGATCTAGCCTGCGACTTGGGTACAAGGTTCTTTTGTATAACTCCATCATTAAACCAATTTGAACCATATAGGGCACTGCAAGCGCGAGTAATGCTGATGTTATGTTAAGAGTTCAATCTAAAATTCTCATGACAATAACAGGTACTCCATTGTATATCAGAAATAAAGACATCCAAATAGATTTTAATGTACTGCAAGTAAAAGATCAATGTACGAAGCGGAAATGTAACTATGCGGATCAACTTGTTCAGCATGATCTCTTGTTCATACAAGAAATTCATCCCATCTCCGTCGCAGTGGTCTTTCAGCTGTTCCATTAAGTAAGACGGACGTAGTGAAATGTATTCGATTCTTTCACTTGTGGGAAGGGTAAATAATTATGTAATTTAAGAGTCTCAATATTGGGAGATTCAAAAATTTCTCAATAAAATAAAGAAATAGCAAAAAAAAAAAAAAAAAAAAAATATGATTTAAATATTTGAAAATTAGATGTTTTTGATATAAAGTAAAAAGGACGGCATATCAAACGGGGCCTATGTGGGCATCGAGCCCAAATCCAGCACTCATTACAAAATATTTTATACAAATGTATGTGTTTATATTGTAATTACTGTAAAGTCCAATAAGTATGAAACCATTATAACTTATGAAAATTACAGAAATAAAGCCTCTGAGGGGTCAGCCACGCGTTTGCTGCCTTTCTGACTTTCTCTTGGTCAATCGCTTGCTTACTTGCACCCTCTATATATACCTATATTTTTTTTTTTTTTTTTTTTTTGGAAAATAATCACTATGAAATGAAACCGTTTTGTAAGACACCTCAAATACATCAAGCAAAGTTGACAATAATTCCATTGATACACGAACAAAGTTCAACACCCAAGAAAAAAAAAAAAAACTTATCATTAAATATTTTGGTATAACAAATGTAACAAAAGCTGAGGAATTGTTGTTGTAGATAAGATTCATTTTCATTTCGTACAGGATAAGCCACTGCCGAAGTCGCCTTCTGATTAGATTTCAAAATTTATAGCATATGTAAACATGACTGTGAGAGACCCTACCTATTATACAATAGATTATATTATTAATGATGATTTGCGTATTATTATTGTAGGTGAGCATTTCTAATATTCTAGCTTATGAAATTGTGATTATGAGCAATTTTTATTGTAATCGGTCAAAGACACGAATCGATGAATTCAATCCCTCATCCAAAAGTCTGAAATAAATTATTCGTTCTTTCATTTTCAATTCAATCACATTTAGCTCAGTTTAATTTAATTTTCCCTTGTGTAGGGTTGTGTGCCTCTGCGTGTAAGTGATCTACTACGTACTTAATTGCCATGCTTCTGATGCTTGGTTTAATATTGTCGAGCATCTGTTTTCTGGGTGTTTTAATCTATCTTTATAAATATAAACACTTGATTGATGCTACACGCGATATACCAAGTCCACCATGGTTACCACTTGTAGGACATGCTCATCATTTTATTGGCAAGCCACCACATGAAATGATCAAGAATTTGGCAAATTTTTTAATAGAATATGGACCCACACTAAAAGTTTGGCTAGGTCCAGAGTTGAATATCATTATGAGCGATGTTAAGGATGTGGAAGCTGTGCTGGGCACTACACGTTTTAATGACAAAGCGGGAGAGTACAAAACTCTGGAGCCATGGCTGAAGGAAGGATTGCTAGTCAGTCGTGGACACAAATGGTACAAGAGACGTAAAGTCATAACGCCAGCATTCCATTTTAAGATTTTAGATCAATTTGTCGATGTATTCGAACGAGAATCGCGCACGCTTTTGAAAAATTTAACCCAGGAACTACATAGCACAAGTGGATTTAATCTCTATGATTGGATTAATCTATGTACAATGGATACGATTTGCGGTGAGTACATAGTTCAGAGTCTAAGGGGAAAACTAACCGGTAGAGAATCATTTTATGCTCCAATCTAATTCGATTCAGTTTTATTTTGTTTTGTTTATTTACTAATTTGTTTATAATAAACTTTTTATTTATGCGATAACGAAACGAAAATTAATTGTGACAGTTTTTGTTTATTATTTTTTCTAATTGCGAATAAAGCAGTCTCAATAAGGAAGGTATGTACATTTTTTCACGAGACGCGTTTTAAAGACATTAATAAGAGGCTCGAACATCTCTTTCTCTCTCTTTCTCACACTCACTATCTTAACACATAAATAAACATAAAATAATTTTTAAAAATATTGAAAGATTAAGAAATCATAATTAATATATGTATGTGTACACAAGTATTGTACATAGAATAGAATCGAATTCAAAGTTCAATCTTTTATGTACATTGACATACTGTATAATGGCCCACCTGTATAAAGAAGTGTCAAAACTTACATGGAATCCACAATTTAATTTAATTTTATCGACCATCTATAAGTTAAGACGGAAACAAAAGGAATCTCATGAACTATTATACTTTTTTTTGCCTTATAAATTCTATTCCCCGAAATATGCTAAAAAAAAAAATATGCTCTATACAAAACAACAAATAAATATGCAAAACACATATATGTTGCCAAATTGGCAACACTGTCAACAAGCAACATGAGGTTGTACAACAGATCCCAAAATGTGTGGGCATATCCATATCCCTCCGGCAACTTTTCCACAAAAATTACAATATAACATCTACTATGTTGGTTCTATGAAAGAAGTAAAAGAAGAGAATATCATATTTAGAATAAAACAAAAAATTCTTTTGTCCTTTTCTCAACATTAAAAATATCAGCAGGATACGATTTCCCATAAAATAAGTTCATTGTAGTTTTCATATTTTGTCGAGATGCTCACGTAGTGAATAGTATTATAAGTTTGTCATGAAGTTTGTAATCTAAAGAAGAAGAGCATCGTAGATCCCGTAAAATATATATATTCCTGATCAGTGTGACGAGGCAAGTTGATCTAGCCATGTCCATCTCTATGTATGCACTTGTACCTGTCTGTCGGGTTTTCAGCTATAAAGCTGCATGAAGCTTTCTTTTTACCATACGCAGCACATTTGTCGGAATCAGTCGAATCGGACCACTAGGAGGGGTACCTCCCATACAAACCCCATACTCAAATTAATGTTTTTATTAGAAAAACTATATTGTTTTTGGAGCTGTCTTCTTGAAATTTGGACACAATAAGTTTCTGATCCATATTCATAAATCATGTGTATTTCATCAAGATCCTAGATTTACTGGATCGCATAGATCCCATACAAAAAAACGTTTTCTAGAAGATGCGTGAAGAGTATTACATCTTCGGCATTGTCGAAGATATCCTTCTTTGTGGTTTTATTTTCTTTTTTCTTTTTTTTTTTTACTTTTACACTAGTGTGAAATGGTATTATCACATTAATATTTGTAATTTAATATATATAGAACCGTGCGTCGGAGATCCTAAGACCTCGTATAATGTTTGATGGAGAAAATCTATTTAGCGATGTCCTTTCAGTTATTGAACTGTCTATCTCCAATTCTGTACATATGCAATTATTTATTACGCCCATTAAAATTCAGAGGTTTCCGATTAATTGAAGTGGTAGCATCCATACAAAATTCACTTAATAATAGTAAAGGTTATATAAGCTGCGGTGATCCAAAGATAATGATTTGTCTTGTTACTTTTTTCTTTTTTATAATTTAGAAACTGCCATGGGTACTACAGTTCATGCCCAAACTAATGTTGATTCTGAATATGTGCGGGCCGTAAAAACGTAAGTATAACATTTGTAAGTCTAGCAAACTGAAGTCATATTGTCATCCTTTACTTTTTGCACTTAGAATATCAACAGTATTGCATAAACGTATGTTCGATATATTTTACCGTTTCGATCTTACATATATGTTTACGAAATTAGCACATGAGGAGCGCGTTGCGTTAAATGTTTTGCATAGTTTCACAGAAAAGATTATCATACAGAGACGTGAAGAACTTTTACGTACTCAAACAAAAACTGAGAATAGTACGAACTCCGATGAGAATGATGAAGCCGGCATTGGAATAAAACGGAAAATGGCATTTCTCGATATTCTATTGCAATCGAAAATTGATGATAAACCTTTAACTAATCTCGATATACGCGAAGAAGTGGATACATTTATGTTCGAAGGACATGATACCTCATCGTCAGCATTAATATTTTTCTTCTATAATATTGCCACGAATCCAGCATGCCAACGTCAATGTTTTGAAGAAATACTTAATGTAATAGGCAAGAATAAAGCAACACCAGTGACATATGAATTATTGAATAGATTACATTATGTTGAGTTATGTATTAAGGAGACCTTACGATTATTTCCATCGGTACCTTTACTGGGACGTAAAGCTGTAGAAGATTGTGAGATAAGTAAGATAGTAAAAAATTATTGCCTAGTTACTTGATGGAATTATTTTAATTTTAATATTTGTCTAATTAACAGATGGCAAATTTATACCTGCCGGTACAAATATAGGTATTTCACCTTTGCATATTGGTCGAAGATCTGAACTTTTTTCTGAACCAGAAATCTTTAAGCCTGAACGTTTTGATGTCGTCACAAGTGCTGAGAAAATGAATCCATATTCTTATATACCATTTTCAGCAGGTCCACGAAATTGTATTGGTCAAAAATTTGCCATGCTTGAGATTAAAGCGATCATAACAAATGTATTGCGTCATTATGAGATCGAATACATTGAGGATCAAAACGAATTAGTTCTCATTGCTGAGCTCATACTGCGTACACGTGATCCTTTGCTATTCAAAATCAAAGAACGTATATATTAGCATTTAGGGCAAAGCTGTTGCAATTTCATGAAACACTTAAATAAATATACATACAATATCATTTTATAATAAAAATGTATGTCATATTTGTCAAACATAAAATCAAAAAGTATCAAAAAAAAACGAATACGAAAATATATAGAATATATTTTATTACTTTCTCTAGAAGAGCAACAGAATAGAGCAATCATTGGTGGAGGGGTGTGTGAGTGTGTCAACCCTTTAAGGGAAGAACAAGTCTGGCAAGTCAGGCGGAATGTCAAGGACCACCAGCAGCAGCAGTAGATACAGTCTTGGCAGCTTAATAAAAACCAAACCACCTTCGCAGCCTTCCTTGATCAGTCAATTGGAATCTGCTGATGTTCCCACCGATGTCGCCGCCTCCGTCGTTCTCATCACTGATCATAAAATCAGTCACGAGAAAACACTACCATCACCAACATTGTCGCCGTCACCGCCACCGTCACCGTTACCACATGGCCAACATTATCAATTACCACCACGTTTAATGTTGCGTGTGAACGGTGACGGCGACACTGAACAATTTAATAATGATCATCAGCAACAGCCGTACCTGCAACGAAATTTTCCTCAACCTCCATACCATCATCACTATCGTCATGGTACGGTAATGACTAGTATAATGAGGCATCACGGTGACAGTGGCAGTCACAACGGCGTCGGTACTAACGGTAATCACGGTGACAGTGGTGCCAGTGGATCAGGCCACCATAATCATAATGAGGGCAGTGATAGCAACAATTCACCACACCAAATGTCAATGGTTTTTCATACTGGGGTCGAAGAGACAATTCTATTCAAATTCTGGCACACAAAATACATTTGGCATATGGTGCTCTCCTGTTTTATTGTCATTCTGCTAGGCATCGCTTATGAAGCCATCAAATTCTACCGTGAATGGTTGTATAAGCAACGCGCAGCCGCAAGATACAAAGCACGACAAGAAAAAGCAGTCAGCGAACGTAATGCACGTAATGCACGCAATGCACGTAATGATCGTCGTAGTGCTGAATTTCCTATGAATTCAAGACGAAGCCCCACCATCGTGGCATATAATGTTGGTCGTCGTGCACTTGCTGGCGAACACCATTCGGAACAACACTTGCCATCGACAACTACAATACATGCATTGCGTCTAGATTTGTCACCTCCAAGACGATCACCTTCTAATAATCGACCACCACCGGCTAGACGAACACATCCTAACCTAGAATCTAAATCGAAAAGCGGTACTAAATATTCGATATTCTCTATGTTACATATTGTTCAGACGTTATTACATGTTGCGCAAGTTGCTTTAGCTTTCCTGCTAATGTTGATCTTTATGACGTTCAATGTCTGGTTATGTCTGGCTGTTATTTTTGGTGCCGGCTTTGGTTATTTCATATTCTTTTGGCGTTTACAGGCAGCCAACTTGGATCATTGCAATTAGCATGGCATATCATTAAAATTAAGAGAAGCACCAGAGAAATAAAATAAAGCGTAAATTATATACTTGTATTTTTATCACCTCCTTGTAATCTATGTAGTCATGATATGGGTACATCTTTGAAAAAGATTGCTTTTTGTATAAAATTAAAAGCCTTCCTCAGCATTATTACAAAAATGCGATATTTCAGTTTATATACAAATCATTTTGTTAAAAGAATCATGCGTCGAAATATGTGTAAATTTTAACTGAGTGATCAACTGAATATCTCAATCTTAAATTGAGATGTACATACTATGTGTATAAAGAAACCATAAACAATTGAATGTAAGCAAACTTGGTGCTGATCATTAGTTTAAGCGATCTCAGATAAAAATGTGGAAGCCAAAGGACAAATGATAATAAAAGTAATGATAATGAAAACAATGATGAAAATGGGGAGATGTTGCAATACAAAAAGTTACATCGAAAAATCAGAAAAAATTTAAGAAAAAATAACGCGTTAATGAAGCATGGCATGAAAGAAAGCTTCTCTCAGCAGGATGACAAGGACTCCTCAATGGTTATTTTAATATAATATATATATACTGATTACAGATAGAGTTACAATATATATTGTAGATATATCTCGAAAGTGTTGGACACAAATGTTGGACACAAAATGTAATGCATATCATGCACAAGACAACGATAATAAATTTTAGTCAGCTCCCTAAATACACTTATCTCTATCCTTTGACTTTATTAACCATTTAATATTTTTGAACACCCCAATATTTATATGATCTTTTTACCTAACAGAACAAATTTTTGGATATGCTCTATGCTTTATTGTAATTATACTAAAGAATTACGATAGTTTTTTCATACAAAATCACTATAATTTATAATAGGAAACAATATACAGTCGAATCCCGATAATTCGTACCCCGATAAATCGAGAACCTCAATAATTCGTAACAAACTGCTGGTCCCTTGAAAAAACTCCGTTAATAAGTAAAATGCAATACCATGTGGTCCCCTCGTTAATTCACATTTTTTTTATAAATCGTATTAAGAATCTTCTGGGTATGATCCTCTCACGTGGACGCTTCCAGAAATATTACTTTTTATTTGATTCAAATCACTTAAGTATTCATTCGAAACTTACGAAACGTAATAGCAAGTGATACATTTCCAATCATCTGAGCTCCAGTTGAGCCAAGTTAGAGGAATTAAAACAAACACGTTCATTGTGTTCTCAAATATTGAACAATGGGTACCTGCCAAGGAATTGTTCCCATATAGAGAAAATAGGTATTTATAATAAAGAGAGGCCAGATACGTACATGCTATAGGACTTTGAGGACGCAATCCAAATCCTAAACTAAAAGAAATTAAGCACGCTTCACGTAAAACATAGAGTTATCTATCAGAGTCACAATTTCAGTTCAAACAGTGTTCGGCTAGACCTCAATCCGAGTGAGAATCTGGGATCCAAAAGAGATTTTGCAAACCTTTGACTTATGAACTAAGGATACCTACGACATAAAATGTATGTGCAATAAAGTTAAAAATGTAATTCGTAACAAATCCAGTTCCCTTGCAATTTCGAATTATTGGGATTCGGCTGTACTTAGAAAAGTATGATCGTCCCATCAGGCCGATTTTCCGGTATGCTATGTTTATTACAATTTAATAATAATTTTTCCTTGGATTTTGTGTGAAACAAAACAATTTGAGCTGATTGAAAAGTTGATTACTGTCTACAATAACCACAGGGGAAATCAATGGTTGCTGTTGTAGAAAAAGGTTGATTAGAAATCTTATTATTAATCAGAGTTGGTATATTTGCCTTCTTTTTTTGTTGCACGCCAACAAGAAATGATGGCCCAAAAATTAGCAGACAAAATAGGCAAATTTGAAATTGCAGAATTTTCGTTAAAATTTTAATAAAATATCTAGCAAGGAAGAAGGAAGTCGAAGGAAGGCCTTGTAGCTAGCACTCTATAAGTTGTTTTAGATTATATATTGTAAGCAATTATGTATATGCTTGAAATAGACATCTGCGTACCTTCATTGACAACTGAATTCCAATGAATGAATTCGAATTGAATTGAAATGAATGAGAGCGGGCACGAAATGAATGAAGGCAAATGCGAGTATGTTTTGAGTTTGACAGCAGTCGGTATTCTGCGGCAGCGTCCAAAACGAAATGAAAATTACGTTTGAGCCATTCGAATTACTGAAATCTTTGTATGCTTGTTTAGTATTTTTTTTGTTTTTTTTTTTTTTTTTGTTATTGTTCTTCTTTCTTCTTGTCCTTACGCACAGCAAAATAACAACAACCCTTTGTTCTTTTCTGGTGCCTGAGTCAAATTTTACCTCGTGCATCGCGCCACTCTTCTCCCAACAAAAAAAATGCTCTGACACAAAGTGCAAATCAGGACTTTGAAAAAAATGAAGGCATTCGAATTAATTCGAAAACAACCTCTTATTGTCATTCATTCAATTCGTGTCTTTCTTTAAATGTTATGCGACCGGATCTTACCTGCGAGCACAAATTCATTCGAATTCTTTTGGCGTCGCATTCTATTTCGCTCAATTTATTTTGAGCATTGTTGATTCGAAAGCCGTTTTTGGCCACCATGCAGATCTCTAGTTTGAAATAAAAATAAATCAGAAAGAAGATTATCTTCGACTATGCTGAAGATGTAATAATCTTCACGTAGCCCCTAGAAAAAGTTTTTTGTATCGGAGCTATACGATCCAGTAATCGTATGATCTTAAAATTTACATGGTTGGTGCATATTAATCAAGAACTTATTTTGTCTAAATGTCAAGTTGTTACTACAAGAAACAAAAAAATATTTTCTAATAAAAACATGAATTGGGATGTGTTGTTTGTATGGGAGGACCACTAGGGGAGGGGCCTGATTCGGCTGATTCCGCCAAATGTGCAGCGTATGGTAGAAGGACATTGAAGTAACCATAAAACCAGCATTCCAGTTCGACCACCATGTATGGCGACTCTTGTGGCTGTCGTTCGGCATCGGATCTTAACAGTAGATAAGAGCAGTCTGTCAAGTGTTTCTGTACAAACATACTTTTTTGAATATGATGAGCATCTGGAACTGGCTGCACCATATGCATGTGCTCAAGGAATTTTAGAGCAAAGTTCTTGGGTTCCCGTGCTTGTTCAAATCGTCATAGAATTCATTCGGTAGGCGAATGTGACAACCATACAGGAGATCTTTTGTACCGTTTCAGTGTGATATTTAGATTACACTCATAAAAATTGATAGTTTCAAAAATTTGTCATTTTTTTCTTGAAAGATGCATTGTTGTATTCCGAAGTGCAGCAATAAAGCATTTACTGCTAAATGCTGCACCATTTCGTGATGGTTGTGAGATAACGCATCCCATGACAACTGTGCTGAAATTAATGGCCGAATGACCGATATTATTGAACAAAATATTGGCCATCGTTGGCCTTGCGAAAATTGTCGTTCTGATGAGATTGAATTTCGTAAATCTACTACTCTATAGCGTACAGCTTATAATGACTTAGCAAAGAATTTTAAGCGCTTGAACGAAAAGTTCACACGGTACGATAAGTTTTTTAAAGATCTAAAACGCATTCACGTTCAAACCTACAAATGCTGTTCACTCCTACCTTATCTATACATACTCTTAATTTTACTAAGCCTAAGGGGCAAATGGAACTACCGGTGACCAACATGCCCGATTGTCAAGAGAATTCACATGCATCTGTTGCACAGCATGTACCGGAGACTAAAGCGTTCACTAATACTAATAATTCTGCTTCAATAAGCCCTAAACAGCTTGTCGCTGCATCCCCTCAAAATCAATTTTCTTATCTAGACTAGCCGAAGGCACTTTGGTACCTGATTTTAATCTACCTTTTATCTACACTGCCAACAATAACGAATGTGAATACCATGAAATTTAAATTTTCTTTTAAAAGGCCCATTTCATTATTACGAAATCTGTTGTGAGAGTGCGTGATGTTTCACTGCAGTAGACTCCATGTGGAACGCGCCGATCTGGCAAACCAGCTTGGAGTTTTTTCGCACTCATATTAACATGGTACCAAAAATGTTGCTGACATGGTACATTTGCTATAATGGGCTACCACTTGTAGTCAACCCCAGTTCTACTGCATTAACACTGCCCCATAACCCACAGAACTTGCATTTGCATCCAATTCAGTTGAACTGTTTGGATTACATATGGTTAAAACCCGGTTCATTAGTCAAACTCATTTGTCAGGATATCCTCGATCATAGATTTCAATAGTCGGACAAAAGCCTTTTGATTTAAATTCAAGTTAAACTAATAAAAGCATTTAAAATCAAATGAAAGCAATATATCATATTAAGGATTTAGTGCTCTGAAATTATAACAAATACCAAATTATAATCATAAGAAGTAAACCATTATGAACACTTCAGGCACTGATGAACACGAAAAGTGTCAATTCTTTTCCAATGATGTCAATCGCATTATAAAACAATCTATTAAGACAGTACTTGGTGGCAAGACTTATAACCGTGATTTAGTGAATAACTGGGCCAGGTTGATTGTGCAGAATTGCCAAAATACCTTGTGCAAGCAGCAAAAACCATATAAGTACGTTTGCAATTGCATAATTATGGAAAAGAATGGTACCGGACTTCATACAGCAACATCATGTTTTTGGGACAATTCAACCGATGGCAGTTCCACAGTCCATTGGGAAAACAAAACCATACTTTGCTTATTTGTTGTATATGGATTATCCATCAAACGAGGTGATGGTGATATAACACAACAATCTTATGGATCAAATTAATTCTTGGACAACCACTTCAAATTACTTTTTTTAGAGGAAAATCATTTTATATTTTTATACTCTGCATGTAGTGAATAGTATTATAAGTTTGTCATGAAGCTTGTAATGCAAAAACAGGAGACATCGTAGACCCCATAAAATGTATATATGCTTGATCAGTGCGATGAGCCGAGTTGATCTAGCCATGTCCGTCTGTTCGTCTCTATGTATGCAAATTAGGAGAGTATCTCCCATACAAATCCCATATCCAAATTCATGTTCCGATTCGGCTGATTCCGATTCAAATGTGCTGCGTATGGTAAAAAGAAAGCTTTGTTCAATTTCAGCTCTCCAGTTCAAAAACTGGCAGACTTGTTTGCATATATGGGGTCTACGATGTCTCCTGCAGTGAATTACGTGAAGAGTATAAATATCCATGGACCCACCACCAAAACCAGATACAAAAAAATCAAAGTTATTATTAGAGAAAAAGATCGTTCTTTGCTTCAGGATCAATCTAATAATAATAAGATTGTTGATTAAAAAACGCAAGCCAAGAATGCTTGAAGAATTCCAGAATGAGAAATCATGTCTTATACCTATTGGGCGCATTATCCGAGGCCAAGAGTTGGTGCCATATCCTGAACATTAAAACGAGGCTTATAAAACTCCATACCAGATCACAAAGAATTGTAATAATAATAGCGATGCCGTGATTCATGTGAGAGAAGCAAAGTTTATCTAGAAATTATTATTTATCAATCAAAATCAAAAACCACAAAAATACAGCATAATCAAAGTTCAGAAGTCGAATATTATAATATTGTGTCCTATTAGCTGACTTGGATCTGAGATATAAAAACCTTTTTTTTTTTTGTTTTCTAAATTTCAATAGTGGAAAGAGCTGCCCATCCATTCAAGTACTCTGTATTCTCCGATAAATATTGTCAAAATTATTTGTTTTCCTTACAACAATTTCGTCTTTCTTTGTAGCGTAATTTTGAAGAAGATTATTTAGCAGTTCATTATTTATAGCATCTTAATCTCTATATTGTCTCATTGTTGAGGTGCGTATTTTTTCTTCGGTTTTCAAAATTTTACCGACAATCTCAGATTTTGAAAGGCAGTGTGATGAATCCGTAAAAGATAGCATTCTTAGCGTATTAGAAGCAAGACTCCAATAATGAGGATATAAAGTCTAAGATTAATGATGATTTAAAGACTTTGGCTTAAGAAACTTTTTACGATGGGGAAAAAAACTACTTGACACCAAATCAAAAAAGGATAATCTTGAAGCATTACACAACATTACAGTTAGAGAAGAAAATGTCTGTTCCTCAATGCACATACGTAAGGCCTTTTTCGAATAGTAATAATGCGTTCAAAGTTCCACCATTGGACGTTGAGATTTTTTAAGGAAATTATGAGGACTGGCCTACATTTAGAGATTTTTTTATGGCAGTAACAACAACTGCAATTAAAGAATCTTTTTGGTCTACTTCAATCACAAACGGACAACAGTGATATGTTTTGGAAAATACGTAAAACAACATACTTTTACCCACTTCCAATTAGCACTGTATTCTATTTTACCTGATATTGACAAAATTACTTGCAGAATTGCTGACGATGTGAGAGACTTCATTAGAAACGAAAATTGCATTGCCATCATGGAAACAGATGAATAAATTTCTTGCAAATCGGATAGAAGTATTGGAAAGATTGATAACTGGCATTTATCTACCGAGTGTTCTTTTTCAGATCACTATAGAATTTGCTTCGATGTTAGCTGGCGGTAGGTGAAACTAACTCCTGTTGGACATATTGTCACTAACCGTCCGGGTGGGGAGCTTCTGAAACTAAATTGGCTGGAGTTGTCCTCTCAGACTATTACAGAAGTACTAGGAAAAAAGCGTTCTTCAAATCCTGCCCTATACTCTGACCACCGAGGTCCAATCGCAATGAGTGGTCGACACCGGAGCTTGGGAACATTAAGGCTAAGAAAGACGATTTGGCAGCCATCCGAGTCGTTCAGAAATTAGCTTTTTATTTTTGGATGGGAAAAAATGCGAGGAGATAAAAGCAAAGTTGGATGCTGTTTATGGGGACACGTCGCCATCTATGACCACAGTTGGATATTGGTTCAACGAATTTAAACGTGAACGAACATCCGGTTTTGATAAGTAGCGACCAGGATGCCCAGCAGACGTGCTTGCCAAGGAAATCATTGAAAAAGTCCACGACATGATTCTCGCTGATCGACGAACGAAAGTGAGCGAAGTATCAAAGGCCGTAGTGGTGTCGACCGGAAAGGCCGGTGGATTCGGGTGTTAACTTCGAAGCAGTGTTTGGGCCAATTTATGCGAGATCCGAAGGACTTTTTGCGTCGAGTTGTCAGCGTTGATGAAACCTGGATTTATCATTACACACCAGAAACTAAGCAACAATCAAAACAATGGACTTCTCCCGGTGAATCTGCACCAAAGAAGGCGAAGACGGTCCCATCGGCCGGTAAGGTCCTGGCGACGATTTTTTGGGATGCGAAGGGCGTCATTATCATGGATGTTTTAGAAAAAGGAAGAACGATCGCCGCAGTGAGTTATTCGACCGCTTCGGCAAAAAATTAAAGGAGACACGGCCGCATTTGCCGAAAAAAGGTGTTGTTTCATCACGATAACGCACCAGCACATTCATCTCGTGTTGTCCCCGGCAAACTGTATGAATTGCGTTATGAATCACTGCTGCACCCCCGATCACCCAATCTGAATCCCTGCGACTTTTTCTTGTTCCCTAACATGAAGAAATGACTCTCGTGAAAAAAATTTTGCTCAAACGAGGAAGTCATCGCCAAGAGAGATGCGTTTTTTGGAGAGTTCGACAAATCCTATTTTTGGAGAGGTTAAGTAAATGGCAGGAACGTTGGGAAAAGTGTATCTTTCTAAAAGTGGACTATCTTAAAAAATAAAAAACTTTTTTTTTTGAAAAAAATGGTGTCTTCATTTCTAACAAGGGTACTTGATGAACCGCCGTATATAAAAAGTACCCGGAAAATGTCATTCAAATGAACCGCTAAAAAGGAATCGGTACATTTTTTTTTTGTTAAGTTGGTAGCACCTTCCTTTATTGAGCGCGATCTGTCAACTAGTGTGTTTATAACAGCTGTCAGTATCAGTCGACCACAAAAGTGCTCTGCGAATTTTACAATGGAAAAAATAGTTGAACAAAGAATTTGCCTCAAATTTTGTCTTGCAA
>JBANCV010000893.1:7862-21776 GCA_037040105.1 Amiota albilabris | reverse complement strand
GCTACAACCTTTACATTGCTGGGTATTTCGACATTTAGGACGCCATCATATAATGCATTTCATAACAAAGGGCCCAAGACTGACCCCTGTGGACCACCTCCTGAGATGTCGTACTCGAGTTCTATGTCCCTCGCATAATAAATTAAACATCTTTTGCTAAAGTAGTCAACTACTACCCGGATAAGGAATGGTGGAACGTTAAATACTCTAAGTGCTTCAACAATGTGCTGGCACTTTGCAGTGTTAAATGCGTTTTGAATATCAATCGTCACTAAATCACAGTGTTTCTTATTACCACCTTTCCATCATGTATCTCTAATGGCGACTTCGGCGATGTCTTTGAGACCACTTTCATTACGTCGATCGTTGAGCGTCCGTTACGAAAACCGTATTGATGCTGTCAGAGGCCGCTAGCTGCATTAAGGTAAGGTTGCATCGTTTCACATGTATGTAAATGCCTCCTGTTCAAACGTCTGCTGTTTCCAACCACCAAAGACAGAAATTCTGTGAGTACCGGTACATCTGTGTGTTAAAATCAATTATGATAGCATAATAATCACTGTGGGTATACGTCCCGCTGATTCGCCAAGAGGATTTTCGCAGAAGATTGCTGTCCATAAAGCACAGGTCTACTATGGACCCTCTGGAACAATGCTGCAAATTTTGCACGGTCGTGTTGTTTGCTACTATAAGATCCATCGAAGGCATCGCGTCAACCAAAATAAGTCTTCTTGGACTGGTCCTACTGCATGACCATGTTGTCGACTATTTGTTGAAGTCTCTAACAATTGTAATGGGACTGTTTCCTCTAGCATCCTGTACCAGGCTATCAATGACTGCCTCAAACTCATGGATATCCAGACGAGGAGGAGTATAGAAGCTGTAAACATAAGTACCATCAATACGTGTGTAGGCATACCTTGTCTGCAAATCCAGTTTGCCGAAGTACTGGTAGCATTAGATAGCCATTGTTAATCGTCGGTATATTTATATTGTTCGCTAAGTATAGCAATATCAATATTAGCATCCTTAATGTGTTGCTTAGTCAGGTCCTGCGCAACCGCATATTGATTCAGTTTCACCTGTAGAACCCTCATTTATTTCTGTTGCTTCACAGCTTATAAACACGACAATCCGTGCTGCGCTTTGTATGTTTTTCGGAGCAAAGCATGCACTTCGCGGTCCCTTTACGGTTTCTCGCGAAGTGGCCATCCTCACCGCATCTGTAACACCATCGTGCGCGAACTACTTCATTCTCACAGAGGCGCCCAATGTTATATCATGCGATTTGGCTATTATCTCCGCCACCTCTCCTATAGCATCACTTAAGGTGGAATGGAAAGATTTCAGCTTACTTTCCCCTTCAAGCCGCATCAACTGCAAATAAAGCACCCCTTTCGCTGTATTTCTTACCTTTGAGGTGTCGTTTCCCAGTGCCTTTCTGATCCATATTGATTAACCATGTAAACTTAAAGACCATCGGAATATAAGGATGTGTAGGTACATTATTAGAAAAACTTTTTGTGTTTTTCATGTTATCACTAGTTTGCATACATGCAAACAGACACACGGATTAACATGGCTAGATCAAAAATATATTTACTTTATGGGGTCTACGATGTCTCCTTCTTTGCATTACAAACTACATGACAAACTTAATAATAATACTATTCACTAAGTAAATCATTTCTAGTTACTTTTAAAAAATGAGAAGGGTTGCCGGTTTGTTCTTCTGTTCTTATTAGTTGCATGCTTTCTTATTCCTTTAAACTTTCCATCTACTCTACTCATTTAACTTCTTTATTCACTTTTTTCTTAAAATTTAACTTTAATGTAGAATGAATAACAAATAACATTAATTTATTACTTACTTTGTCCTTTTATGGAAATCATCAAATCAAACCCCCATCAACAAATAAAAAAAAAAACATCGTATAGATATTAATGAATGTCAGGACAATCCATGTGGTGAAAACTCTGTTTGTACTGACTCCATTGGAAGCTTCGTTTGTACTTGCCAACCAAACTATACAGGCGATCCATTTCACGGATGTAGCGATATTGATGAATGCACCGCTATAGAAAAACCATGCGGAGAACATGCGATCTGCGAAAATACATCACCCGGCTACAGTTGCAAGTGTCCAAACGGTTTTGAAGGTAATCCAAATCCCAATATTGCCTGCGAGCAGGTCGACGTAAATATTCCTTGTCTTTTGAACTTCGATTGCTCAAATAATGCGGAGTGCATTGAAAACCAATGTTTCTGCCTCGACGGTTTTGAACCAATTGGTCCAAATTGCATAGACATCGATGAGTGTCGCACAACATCCAATGTATGTGGTTTTCATGCTCAATGCATAAACACTCCTGGGTCGCACCGATGTATTTGCGATGCCGGTTACGTTGGATCACCACCAAGAGTATCCTGTAAGGAACCTTGTGAAGATGTGCGATGTGGGGAGCATTCTTTTTGCAAGTCAGACAGTAATGAAGCATACTGCATCTGCGAAGATGGTTGGACGTTCAATCCAAATGACATATCGGCAGGTTGTGTTGATATTAATGAGTGCGATGTAGATAAAGGCCCCTTCGGTAGCTGTGGAATTAATTCTATTTGCACGAATACACCAGGTGGATTTAGTTGCACATGTCCCTCTGGATTTTCTGGAGACCCATATATAAAATGCGCTGATGTCAATGAATGCCGCATGGGCACCAAGTGTGGTGTTGGTGCTGAATGTCTCAATTTAAATGGTAGCTACACATGTCGTTGCCCAAGCAATACGATTCCGGATCCCGATCCTGCAACCAGATGCACTGCCATCATTAATTGTTCTGACAGTTCAATTTGTCCTGGAAACGCGGTCTGTGATGATTTGAACCGTTGTCTCTGCCCTGAACCAAATGTTGGAAATGAATGTCGCCATCCATGCGAAACTATGAATTGTGGACCACATGCACAGTGTATGCTAGCCAATGGTAAGGCTCAGTGTCTCTGTGTTCCAGGGTATACTGGTATCTCGAAACTTCCTGGTGACTGTACCGATATTAATGAATGCAATGCTAATCCTTGTCAAGAAAATGCAATATGCATAAATACCGCTGGTGCTTATCTTTGTCAATGTCCGACTGGGGCACAAGGTGATCCTTACCTTGAAGGGTGCTCAGCGATAAAACCATATAAAAGCTGCTCCGAAGTAGAACCATGTTCATTTGGAGAGATCTGCATAATGGATTCACATACAAGTGTCAATGTTTGCATTTGCCGTCAAGGTTATGAGCGAAATTCGGACAGTGGTCAATGTCAGGATATTGATGAGTGCTCAATCCAACATAGCATGCCTGTTTGTGGGGTTAATTCACTATGCAAAAATTTACCTGGTAGTTATGAGTGCCGATGTCCGACAGGTTTTACCGGTAATCCTTTTGTATTATGTGAAATATGCAAAAATCCAGATTGCCAATGTCACCCTCCCTATAAACTTGTCCATAATAGTTGTATCTTATCAGACTGCTTCGATGGTGCAAAGTGTCCCGATGGGGCGGAGTGTATTTCTATCGCAGATGGTGTCAGTTATTGTGCATGCCCCAACGGCTTCAAAGCTCAACCTGATGGTAGCTGCGTTGACGTAGATGAATGCACGGAAGCTGATACCCAAGTATGTGCTTATGGTGCTGAATGTATCAATAAGGATGCTGGTTTTATTTGTGTATGTCCAAAAGGCTTTAATGGAGACGCTTACGAAGGGATTTGTACTCCGGCACAGCGTAAGTGCACTGCAGATAAAGAATGCGCAACAAACGAGAAATGCATACAGCCTGGAGAATGTGTCTGCCCTCCACCATTTTTTATAGATCTTTACGATAACAACAAATGTAAAAACCCCTGTGAACGTTTTTCATGCGGTATTAATGCTAAGTGTACGCCTTCAGACCCACCAAAATGTATGTGCGAAGCTGGCTTTAAAGGTGATCCACTTATGGGCTGTACGGATGAGGATGAGTGTGCGCATTTGCCATGCGCATATGGCGCCTATTGTATCAATAAAAAAGGTGGGTACGAATGCATATGCCCAAAAGGCTTTGTCGGTGATGCCTACAAAAGTGGTTGTATTATAGAGTTTGGCGAACCGAAAAGTTTGTGCAAAACAAATGAAGATTGCGCTAGTAATTTGGCGTGTATTAAGGGGTCTTGTTTAAGTCCTTGCTCTGAATTGCTTTGTGGATCTAATGCCTTTTGTGAAACAGAAAATCATGCAGGATGGTGTCGTTGTCGTGTCGGATTTGTGAAAGATTCAAAAGATGATTGCTTGTCGCAATGTAAAAATGTTATTTGCGGCGAAGGAGCTCTTTGCATTACAACCCCAGATGGTCCCACATGCAAATGTCCACAAGGATATCAGGGAAACCCATTCCCAGGTGGAAGCTGTTCTACTGATGAGTGCAGTGCCACTCGGGTATGTAGTGATCGCCAAATCTGTATTAACGGTAGATGTAAGGAACGCTGTGAAAGTAAAGTATGTGGCATTGGTGCAACCTGTGATAAGAAGAACGGTCAATGTGTTTGTGAAGCAAATTTTGTAGGCAATCCAGAATTGATTTGTATGCCACCTGTTACATACGCTACGTGCACACCAGGTTGTGGCGAGAACGCACACTGTGAGTACAGCTTTAGACAAAGTATATGCGCTTGTAACCCAAGCACGTCGGGTAACCCTTATGAGGGTTGCAATGATAAAAAAAAACAAATATGTAGCCCCAACAGTTGCGGTAAAAATGCTGAATGTAGCTCAGATGGCAATCAAATAAGTTGCGTCTGTGCTAATGGTTACACAGGCAACCCTTACGTAGGCTGTCATGATATTAATGAATGTCTAAATAAGCCTTGTGGGATAAATACTGCCTGCCTTAATACGCATGGTGGGTTCGAATGTCTATGTTTATCTGGCTATGCAGGTAACCCATTCGTCAGTTGCCAAACTATTGACACGGCCATATGTAACGACTTTAACAAATGTCAATGTAATGAACACACTGAATGCCCCAATGGATACACATGTGAATTGGGCCGTTGTAACAACCCCTGCGCAAAGACCTCTTGTGGTCCAAGGGCTATATGTGATGACGGAAGATGTCTTTGCCCTAATGATTTCTTTGGTGACCCTTATGATATGGCCAATGGATGTTCCATACATACTCAATGTCAAAACGATGCAGATTGCAAAAAGACCGAAATATGCTTCCAACTTGGTAAAGAATATCGTAAATGCATAGACAGTTGTTCAAAAATTCTATGTGGACCTAATGCTCTTTGTGTATCCGATGATCATCGCCCATCCTGTATTTGCACCGATGGCTACTATGGGAACCCAAGTAACTTGCAAGTTGGTTGCCAATCAGAACGGAAAATACCCCAACAGGGTGATAAATGCAATACTGACAACGATTGCGAATTTGGGTTTGAATGTCAAGTTACACTTTATGGTGTTAAAGAATGTATGCACTTGTGTCAAAGTATGTTTTGTGGTTCAAACGAAATTTGCGAAATAGATAACATCGGCCATGCTACTTGTAATTGTGCTGAAAATCATGTCTGGAATCCAGTAACATCGGCATGTGAAAAACCATCACTACCTGATTGCACTAGTGATATAGACTGTCCTAGTACATCTGCATGCCGCCCAGATGTAGTTGGAGTGCTTAAATGTGTATCGATTTGCGACGATTTTACTTGTCCAGCTAATTCTATTTGTATGGCAATCAAACATCAAGGTCGTTGCAACTGTCTACCTGGATTTGTAGGCAACACAAATGATCGTAATGGTTGCCAGGCTGTTGTAAAGCCACAATGTCACACAAATGCAGAGTGCGCTGAATCAGACACATGCGTCAAGGATGATGTCACTGAATCACTGTCGTGCCGACCGGCATGCGATAGCGTAAAGTGCGGGCCACGAGCTATTTGTGTTACCAACAATCATCAGGCTCAATGTCAGTGCCCCACTGGATCTTTTGTTGGTGACCCTTACGATCCCATTGACGGCTGCCGAAATGTGTCTTGTGTTTATAACCATGACTGTCCTCCAACAAAACTGTGCAACCGCATGACCCACACATGCTTTCGTGTGTGCGATGAAGGCTCATGTGGTAAGAATGCCATTTGTTTGGCTGAAGATCACCGGGTAGTTTGTCAGTGTCCACCTGGTTATAAAGGCAATCCTATACCAGAAATCGAGTGTACTGAGGTTAGTGACTGTTTGTCTAGCACTTGTCATCGTTCTGCTATTTGTGAAGTTACACCACAAGGACCACTTTGTAAGTGTCCTAAAAACTTCATGGGAGACCCTAAAATTGGGTGTTATCCGAATAGTCAGTGCCCAAATGGGGACACCGACTGCCCAGCGAATACCTTTTGTTCTTCTGGCCTTTGTATTGATCCTTGTCACAATACCTGCGGGGATAATGCAAAGTGTGAGGTAGTCAACCGTAAGCCAATCTGCAGCTGTCCACATAAATTTCAACCCATTTTTGGATCAGCCAAAGATGGGTGTATACGCACAGTGATAAAATGCAATAAAGATGTTGACTGCGGCGGTGAAATTTGCTACAATGGTCAATGCCGCATTGCTTGTCGTAACTCAAAGGACTGCTCTACAAATGAGAGGTGTATGCATAATGTTTGCGTTGTAGGGTGCGTAGATCACAGTCAATGTTCAATCGGCTTGGCTTGCCTAAATGGGTACTGCTCTATCGGTTGCCGCAATAATAAAGACTGCATAGAAGAAGAGTCCTGTATAAACAACATTTGTGCAAACCCTTGTAAAGAAAACGGTGTTTGTGGCCCTAATGCACATTGTAACACTGATAATCATATTAGTCGCTGTACCTGTCCCGAAGGATTTGAGGGCAACCCAATGCCTGAGCAGGGCTGCGTACGCGTACCAGCGACATGTATTGCTACTAGTCAGTGTCCTGCTGGCCACATGTGCATTGGGAACCAATGCAATTTACCTTGTCAAAAAACTTCTTCTTGCGCTATTGGAGAACGCTGTTATCAAGATGTGTGTCGAAAAGTGTGCTATACTAGCAATAATTGCCTACCTGGTGAGATATGCAATAAGGAAGGAACTTGTCATCCCGGATGTGAGTCTGATGCTGACTGTCCGCATACCGAAATTTGCTTCAATGGTAAGTGTAAATGCGCAACAGGCTTCATTGGCACGCCGTTCGGTTGTACCGACATCGACGAATGTACAGAACATCCATGTCATAACAGTTCCTATTGTGAAAATACTCCGGGAACCTACCGCTGCGTTTGCCCGATAGACTTCGTGGGTGATGGTTACTCCTTACAAGGTTGCTCTAAGCCAATAGAATGTTACAAACACGAAGACTGTGCAAATCACTTTGCTTGCTTAGAAGATAAATGTACAGATCCATGTCAATTTACAAAATGCGGCTCCAACGCGCAATGTGTATCCGATGTCCACCAAGCTGTATGTGTCTGTCCTACAGGTTATTTCGGCGATCCAAAGGATACAATAGTTGGCTGCTTCAAAGTAGAATGTATTATCGATGAAGATTGTGCCAGTGATAAATCTTGTGACAGTGATACTAACCGCTGTATAAAACCCTGCGATCTTCTCAGTTGTGGAAAAGGCATTTGTGAAGGAATAAATCACAAAGCTCTTTGCTCATGTTATGAAGGCTATAAACTTGTTAATGGTTCAATTTGTGAAGATATCGACGAATGTCAATCTCAACCATGTCATATTACTGCCTTCTGCAATAACCTCCCGGGAAGTTTCTACTGCGAATGTCCAGAAGGGCTTATTGGTGATGGAGCATTTGCTGGTTGCCGCGATCCAAATGAGTGCTTGAATGATTCTGATTGTCCTCCGACAGCTAATTGTCAGAACTCACGATGCCGTAGTCCTTGCGAACTCAAAAACGTATGCGGCATAAAGGCAAATTGTCTAGCTGAATCGCATAAGCCTCTTTGTGTCTGTCCACCCAACTCAAGTGGAGATCCTTATGTGGAGTGTCGAATTATTGAGTGCTCGGACAATGATGAGTGTATAAGCGAAAAGACTTGCGTCGATAACAGGTGTGTCGATCCCTGCTCGCTACCAAATGTATGTGGTGCACATGCTCATTGCGTTGCGCTTAATCACATTGGACTATGTACTTGCGAAAGCGGTACTACTGGTGATGCAACTTTGGGCTGTGTCCTGTTGCATTATTGCAACATAGATAATCAATGTGCTTCTGGCAGCATTTGTAATAACGGTATATGTAGTCCACTTTGTCAGTCTAATCGTGATTGTATTTCAAGTCAACTCTGCATACAAGGTATTTGTCAATCCACTTGCAAAATGAACTCTTCCTGCCCAGAGTTTCAATATTGCTTTAACAATATTTGTACGAAAGAATTTCTCTGCCGCATAAGCAGTGATTGTGGTATCAATGAAAATTGTGTGCTGGATACGTACGGGCGTGCAAGTTGCGAAAACGTATGTGCTGGGCGTACAACCTGTGGACGTAATGCAGAGTGTATAGCACGTAACAATTCTCCAGATTGCATTTGCAAAGACGGCTTCTTTGGTGATCCAAAATCTGGATGCCGCAAGATTGAATGCACTACTGATGATGACTGTTCCAATGACAATACATGCGATAACAATATGTGTAAGATAGTTTGTTTGATAGGTCACTCTTGCGGTGAAAATGCTCTATGCACAGCAGAACACCATAAGCAAGTGTGCCACTGTCAGCCTGGCTTTACAGGTAACCCACATATACGATGCGACATAATTGATTTTTGTAAAGATGACCCATGCGGTCCAGGTGCATTATGTCGGAACTCACGTGGGTCATACAAATGCAGCTGCCCGCCTGGTTTATTAGGCGAACCGTATAGTAATGGTTGTATCATACCGATCGAGTGTAAAAACAACATGGATTGTCCCTCTTATGCCGAGTGTGTAAAAGTTAACGGAACTCAGAAATGTCTTGATACCTGTGCAACGATAAAATGCGGTCCTAATACAGAATGTATATCAAAGAGTCATGTGGCGCAATGTGCATGTCGAGACGGATATGCTGGAAATCCTGCCGACCGAACAGTCGGCTGTAAGCTCTTGCCTGTACCTTGCTTGGTGAGCAACGATTGTCCACCTCACACTTACTGTTCGGATAACATTTGTAAACGTAAGTACCGACGGGAACTAATACCTATGATAAAATGTGTCATGTTCAATCAACCACGTGACTACTCATTGAATAGTAGTTAAGTAGAAATTAACTTACTTAGTTCTTAACCACTGAGAAATCGATCTCAGCTAACTTTACGACTGGACTCTAACTTAGAAAATATCCAATATCCTTTAATAAGAAACTTACAAACATAGGTACACTTGACTTACACATGAATATGATTACATTGAAGAAAGTATAAAGTGCACAAGTTGACTACACAAAACAAGACGCGTAAAATTATCTTTGATAGAGTAAGCATTAACAATTAAATCTTACTTTATGAACATATAATTCTCTATTCATAGCTGCTTGCGATTTGAGCATTGAATGTCGCTCTTCGGAAGTCTGTCAAAATGGTCAGTGTTTTGACTCTTGCGTTCAGCCACACGCTTGCGGAATGAACGCCGAATGTCAGATATTGTCGCATATCAAGCAATGTACATGTCCCCATGGATTCACCGGTGATGCTGACAGGGAGTGTGTGCGAATACCAGTGGCATGCGATGCCGAATGCGTTTCTGGCTACACCTGTCGCGATTCAATGTGCCTGCCATTATGTAGCAATGATTTGGAGTGTGCTTTAAATGAAAAGTGCCTGCGTGGAAACTGTATTCGTAAGTAAAACTAAAAACATTAGAATTAAGAAACATTAGATTCACTTCGTTAAATTTTTAGTCACTTGTCGAGTTGACAACGACTGTTTCCTTGGACACGTCTGCCTGCATAACAAATGCGTTTACGGCTGTCATTTGGATGATGATTGCAGCGCTTCGGAGTCCTGTCTTAATAATAAATGTATTAATCCATGTTTGAAAAGTCCTTGTGGACCTAATGCGGACTGCATTGTATCAAACCATCGTGCATCTTGTTCTTGTATTGACGGGGGTATGGTGCCCAACCCAACGCCTCAAGTTGGTTGTGTGCGCACGCCACCATTAAATTGTCAAGAGAACCGTGACTGTGGCAATGGCCTGACTTGTTTTGAGTTTCTTTGCCGACCGCTCTGCGCTGACGACACCGGTTGTCTTATTAATGAACGTTGCCAACAGGGTGTTTGCAAACAACTCTGTCGTCACGACATCGAATGCCGCAATAGTGAAGTATGTCTAGGATTGACTTGCGTGTCTGGTTGCCGATCTGATCAAAGCTGTCCCCCGTCTTTGGCTTGCTTGGGTCAACAATGTGTGGATCCCTGTGCAGAGACTTCGTCTTGTGGTGCCAATGCAGAATGTCAAGTTGTCGACCATCGTAAGCTTTGCATTTGTCCATCTGGCCTTACTGGCGATGCCAACATAAGCTGCAAAATACAACAAATTGCTTGTGAACAAAATGAAGACTGCAAAATAAATCATGTTTGCTATGGCGGAAACTGTCAAAGCAAATGTCACAACGATCAAAATTGCTTGTCTGATGAACGTTGTGTACGTGGAATATGTCGTACTATCTGTAACACGGACTCTGCTTGCACCGAAGCACAAATTTGTGAAAGCCGCATTTGTCAAATTGGCTGTCGTTCGGATCTCACGTGTCCCACCCACTTGGCTTGTATCAACAAAATATGTAAAAATCCTTGCGATACGCTTGGTCAATGTGGTCAATGCGCAAACTGTCTGGTGGTTAACCATGGTGTTCAATGTAGTTGCCCAAAAACTTTCATAGGAGACGGCATTACAGGGTGCCACCAACCACCACAACGGTGCCATTCCTCATGCGAATGCGACGAGACGAATTCATATTGCGCATCCAGCTGTTCTCATACTGATGACTGTCCATGTGGCCAATTTTGTGCTCGTGGTAAATGCCGCTTCAAGTGTGCTATCAACGGACGGTGTCCACTTGGACAGTTTTGCGAACGTGACATTTGCATTGCAGGCTGTAATTCAAACAAGGACTGTCCCACTGATCAAGCCTGTTTACTTGGAAAGTGTACAGATCCTTGTGCCAGCGATAACGCGTGTGGTCGCCACGCACTCTGCACTGCATCTTATCACCGTAAGCTATGTTACTGCCCCGACGGATATGACGGTGAGCCCATCAAGGAATGCGTTCAATTTGAATGCCGTCAAAATACAGATTGTGAAATAACTAAATACTGCGTGGATGGAAAATGTCGAAACCCCTGTCTTGAAAATGGTTCTTGTGGGAAAAATGCTCAGTGCCGCGTTGTCAATCGCAAAGCGCAATGCTCCTGCCCACCGGATTTTTTTGGCAATCCGGAAACGAAGTGTCAGCCGTTAAAAGGAGGTTGCACGAACAGCCCTTGCGGGGCCAACTCACGGTGTTCTGAAGTTCCAGGAGGTTATGAGTGTGCGTGCATGGATGGCTGCATAGGCGATGCCCAAAAGGGTTGTGTTTGTGAAGACCAGCTTGTCAATGCCTGTCATGATCAACCGTGCGGTCTTAATGCTGCATGTCATGTACTGGAAAATAACGAGGCGCAGTGCTTCTGCCCTGAAAACTTTCCCAATGGTGATGCATATGTTGAATGTAAGTCACCTGAAAAAATCATCCTCTCCCCATTTAATGTCATACTTTTTGTCCTAGGTTACCTCAATCATTCACAGCAGGATTGCAGAACACTCGGTTGTGAAGTTGGGGACTGCTTGCGCCAAGGCTATGAGTATATATGTCAGCAAGGTAAGTTCATAACTACCTCTCGTATGCTGATTATATCGGTGACATTTTTACATATATGTATTGTAAATGGTCAACTTTCGTTGACTTTATAATGTTGTATATACTTCACACTAGTATGAAAATATTATTACATATCACACACGAAACAAACCCATGTCTGTCTGTCTGTAGACAAACTAATCTCTAAGCCTTTTAGCTGAATTTTTATACATGGACTTCTTTTTACACTGTATGAATCATTTGTCGGAAAAAAAAATTGAATTGTAAGAAAACTTGTGTGAAGGTTTCGTACTTTGGTTATACCAAAGTAACTTTTGTAAGTATCTTTTAACGTAACATGAAAAGGAAATTAAGTCTGTATTCTTTAGTTATAATACGCAGAAATACGAAAATAGTTTGTCTGAATGAATAGTTACACCTCGGCTTACGATATAAATAACAAAAATTTTAGAAACATCAGGCAAACTTATAATACTTTCAATCATATTCTAATGTCAAAAGTACTTATATTAGAAAATTTTTTGGAATCACCGATGTATAATATGTTTTTTAAATATTATATTTTATTTGGAAATTTCATAAAATGTCTTTAGCCCTACATATGTACATACGTATTTAACCACAAATATCTTTCAACTTCAATTCTATCAATATAATTTTACTTTCGATATCGCGGTTTACCAATCTGTGCAAATTTTGTTAGCTTAAGACAAGTGGTAAAAATAATAATATACTTAGTGTAGCATTGAAGTTCACAGATCGTTGAAATATTTTTGTTCTGACTAGGATGAAAGCGCAAGTTCATTTTCCTTTTTAAATTAAACATGTCATTAATTCATATTAAAGTCGCATAATCTCAATACAACTCATATAGTCGACTACATAAGCTTCCTAATGAATACAATTACATTCTCATTAGTTACAATAAACCTAAGTTAACAATAGTGTCAATCATTTACGGCTTACAAGCATATGATGTATGTTATTGAAAATGTGTTTCGTATAAAAGTTTTCCTTTTTGTTGAGGCTTAACAAATTATGAAGTAAAAAATAAATTCAATGTAGTCAACATAGGTTATCTTATTAATTACAATGTAAGTCATATCAATATTTACATTCCAAATGTAGCTTCAAGTAACTTTCTAACTATTTTAATCTATCGTGCTCTTTTAACATAAATCGCGGAAACCATACATACATATGTAGCAAGTATATAAAAACAAATTGGAGCACATATTATTTTTTTCTATAAAATTCTAGTTACTCCATAACCTTAACCATTTCCCATTGAAATCCCGTTAATCCGTTTCGCTATTTAGTACTTATTACTTCCACTCCTGCATTTGATGCTAATACTGTAAAGAACTAAAAGATCGCATACATATGTGAAATAATTTTGAGTTTCCAATTAAAATGAATGATTAAATCAGTAAACACTTTTTTTTGGCTCAGACTGGGAACTGTGGACGGAAGAATTCTCACATATGGTTCACATATTCATACATATGTTAACTCAAGAAACTACTTAACCGCCCTAGACACGATACAGTTTGGTTCATAAAGCATTCGTGTACTTGTGTTGCGTACAACATACAATTGAATTGGATCAACATCATTATTTCTTCTTTATTAAACTGTGTAGATCAATGTCAATGACGGACGAAAATTAGTGCTCAAAATTTCACTAGTCGTCAGCACTTCACAAATATTTCCTACTAGCGCTCAAGTCTGATCACTTCAAATATTTCATACCCACTTCGTTGTGAGACGAACACATAAACATTTCACTAAACACAATGATTACGTTGCATACAACAGTTGTATCGTGTCTAGCGCGCTTTAAAAATAAAGCATAATTCCTCTTTTTTTTCTTATATACATACGTAGACAACAATATTGTTTAAAATCTAAAACGAAATTGTACAGTAGCTTCATAAACGTGTACATAATTAATTCTTAACATTAAAACTCCCATTTCTATCATTATAGTATTGCTATTGCTTTAATATATCGTAC
>JBANCV010000892.1:0-23316 GCA_037040105.1 Amiota albilabris | reverse complement strand
TGGCATATTAAGAATACAACCATACATAGAGATCTTCATGTACCATGGATTAAAGACGAAATTGGGAGATTCACCAGAATATACGTATCGTGTCTTGAAGCTAACTCTAGCGATCTCGCCACAGGCCTTCTAGTCACTGTTAACAAAACAAGCTGACTCAAGAGTAATCACTCCCTGGACCTTTCTTTCAGGTTTCCTGAAGGATAGGTATTCTGTCACCACCTACTGTGTTGTTTTTTTTTTAATTTTAGTCATTTACTTATGGTTATCTTGCCTAACTGATTGTAAATTAACTTGTAATAAAAAAAAATTCTTGATGCGTATATTGATTCGAATCACATTCTGCATCAACAACACTTGAATGTCGTCATTTTCCTTTGTGGTCATTGTCGAAACGACTTCGAATCAATGATGGCATCAACATTCATTCGAATAATGACCCACTGTAAAAGGATACAAAATCCGAATAGTATTCCGATTCGAACATGAAACTTATAATAGTTCCCATAACCTTTGAGTCTGTTTCTTGGCTCAGTTTTATTGGGTTATTGATATAAGGATGTGTGCCATCTACAATAATAAACGACAAATCAATGAGTTGCATATTTGCCTTTAATCACGACTCAGTTGTTGGTTATTGAAACAGTTCAGTGGTACAAAGAGCAAACATGTGAGCGACTTGCGCGTGCAAAATAACATTTGCATTATACAATATTATTAAAATGAATTACACATATATATTGTTTTATTCATTTAATAACATTTCAGCATTAGTTGCGGGCCTCTAGGATATTATGTAGTATTTTATTAATATAATATTTTTTTGATATTGGTTTTTGAAACTGTAATAAAAGATGATAAGGATTTGGAGTTGCCTTAAAAATTATAAATTCTTATAGAATCAAATAAAACAAACATACTAATCGTCTGCTTTGTATATGACAACTCACTACGAAAATTTTAAGTGATTCATTAATTGTGAATGGTCCCCATGGTTCAACACGTAAACAACTGACTTGCGAATCATGATTCATTCGCTATGGGGCCAATAACAACGGAATTCATAACAAAGAAAATTTTTCTAGTGGTTTCAATTCCGATCCGACAACCAAGTATAATATCTTCTTATCTCTTTAGGTTTTTGAAACGGTTTGTCGTTGCCTTATTAAAATTATGTGGAATCAAATTGTTTTTCTAAGAATCTTTAAAAAAGAAAAAAAAAATCAAAACATGTTCTATTCCAATCAATCCATCGTCCGCAATATACACGACGACCTCCACATGAAAATCGAAACAAATGTATGATTCAAACTTGAATCCACGTGAACAGAACTCAAGCTTTTAGTCAAGACTTAATGTGTATGGGCCATATTATGTTAAAAGTTCCAAATAATACCTAAAAAATTTGCGCGGTTTGTCTGCTTGAATAAATTTTAATTTTCAGCTAATAATAAAGCTATACGATATTCTAGTAAAATAACCAGGCAGCTGTTTAATGTTAGAAATAAAAAGTGAGAAGTGTAACGTCTAGTAATTACATAATTTTGGATGTAGAAACAAAAAATGCATTACATATGGCGGTCTCGTTTCCTGGCACTGAAATTGTTTGCCAAAACAAAATGTTACACTAAACTCAAGAATTGCCACGCCGGTGCCTTCAGCTCGAAATATCTCCTTATCACAAATGTTGGAATTTCTTTGTTTCTTAGTTCATTGGGTGATATACTGGAGCAGCAATATGAATGTTGTAATGGTGACATAGAGAAGTTTGATTCGGTTCGTACCAGTCACATGGCCATATCTGGCGTAAGTGTCGGTTTTATCTGTCATTATTGGTATCAGTTTCTTGATCGCCGTTTTCCGAGTCGTTCACTGGTAACGGTTGCTAAGAAAATCATTCTGGATCAATTAATTTGCTCACCAGTTTACATTACTGCATTTTTTGTAACGCTTGGCTTATTGGAGTGTAAGAATTGCAAAGAGATTTGTTCGGAGATTAAAGAAAAAGCATGGCGATTATATGCAGCCGAATGGACTGTTTGGCCGGTAGCACAATTTATTAATTTTTATTACGTTGCGCCACATTATCGCATTTTCTATGATAACATAATAAGTTTGGGTTATGATATATACACTTCGAATGTGAAGCATAAACCACGACATTAACGGCTATAGTATTTCTGTGCGCTCACCGCATTAATGACAACTAAGAAGCAAAATTCTTATGCAAATAGGAATAAATGGATAAACTTCAAAAAATGTAAGGAATCAACAAAAGGAACTACGGACAGCAAAATACAGATTACTTAATGATTTGGATAAAAAAATTTCTGCGAATATTTTTCTTAATTATAATATAATTTTTAGCAAGAAGATGTGTAAAATGTGTGGCATTACAAATTTGCATAAATGAAAAGAAGAGACTATAAAATATGAATACACGCTTTCTCAATTTTCTATTTTGGAAAGAACAATTGTTGGAACCTTGATATTTTAACTGGAACCTAGATATTGTTGCTGAGAGCGTACGCAATTTTTTTTACAGCGAACTGTCCAGTCTATACGTTTACATAGTCTTTGAAAGAGCAGTTTGTTTAGGCAGACATTATTCGTAAAATTTAAATTCTGTGCAATCTGAAACAAATTGGAAAATTAAATGAAAATAAAGTATATAATTTAGCAGCGCTTATGTTTCTGCCTGCTGTCATCACTGCTTCTTGTTTTTTTATTTAAAATAAATTTTATTTATTTGCTTGAATTCTTAGGGTATTGTATCGTTATAAAGACAAATATAGGGCTACTTTTATATGCGGCCGATATCGTAATTTTATCACACGATGCTCAGGCTATGCTCACACATCCCGCACCCAAACTATAAATGGTCACTAACTCAAAAATTTCAACTTTTGAGTTTTATTAAAAAACAATATGCATTGATCTTCCCTTATCGCTGTCGAAATCCGTTATTTTTTTCTCTACGCTTTACACAAAAATTCGGATACGTCTCTGTTATTTTTATGTGAGTGGCTTCACGTTCAAGTATCAGCAATATTTTTAGTTGCAAGATGTCTTCTAACAAAGCTAACATCTAGTGTTGCGCATAAAGAACATTATTTTGATTTGTTGCTGTTTCAAAGTTTACTGTTTTCATATTTGCGAATTATTTTCAGTTGGCCCTGTTTAGTTGAAAGAATCAAGTTCAATTAATTGATCTATTTCGTTTTGTGTTTTTTTTTTTTTCATGAAGAAATATGTATATTTTTTATTCGTTAATATTTTACTCACTTTTTTAAATGAACAAAAAACTTACTTTCTTAGTTGTGGAAAAATTCTTATTAAATATTATTTAATTGGTTTTTCTACTAGTTTGACAGCTTTTTGTATAAAAATATTTGTTTTGAGTTGCTGCTGTTTATATGACTATAAATATGTCTTGTCCTAATGAAGAACACTACAAGTATTATCTTACAACAATTCAACGAATGTGTACTACTGTCCTTCTATGCATAACGAAAATAGTATTACAGAGGAATTCAGGGACAATTCGGAGGACGACTTTGATCCGTGCGCAGTTACTGATAGCAGTTCATCGAGCTCAGAAATAGAGTCACAAAAAGGAGTTTCTAAGAAGAAAAATTCCATGTATAGGTACGATAACAAGAAGCAAAGAAACCAAAAATATTTAAAGAACACTGGACTTTTATATGAATCACTATCGAAGTCGAAAAGAACTATAAATAAAAAAAATTTGTGGAGAAAAGTGTCCTTTAGTATCCACTGAGAAAATTACAGAATCATCACGCATTCAAATTTTCCATAAATACTAGTGATTTGTAAAGGCAAAGAAATTTCATAGCAAGTCACACAAGTCCAACTAATTAGTCAAAGTATAGGTACTCCTACACACAACAATTTCGAAGATTAAATAACGCTTGCTTTAAGGGTGGACGCAACCCCCATTAAAGTATGCAAACAATTTTTCAAAGTAACTTTTGATATAATCGACAAAACATTACACACGGCAATAATAAAAAAGTGAGGAAGATTTTGTCGAGAAAAAGTATATGATAAAGAAAACTGCAATTTTGCTTTATATGACCTTGCAGGAAATACTTTCATTACCAAAGGGGTTTACTTCGTGCTTTTATTATAAAAGTAAAGTATATTGATACAATTTAACGATTAGTGACCTCTACGTAAAACATGTGAATTGATTTTTGGACCGAAGTTGAAGGAAAGCGTGGGTCCAATGAGATTGGAACCGGCGTATTTCTTTATATGCAGAGTTTTGTGGAAAGGGCATGAAATGCTCAAGATATAGATTTAATTTTCTATTCAGATAACTGATGTGAACAGCAACAAAAAAAACAAATACCTGCTTTAAATGTATAGCTATGCTGTTGAAAAATATAAGTTACGAAGCATTAATTATAAATATTTAATACAAGGGCACTCACAAAATAAAGAAGATAATGTCCATAGCGTAATAGAAAAGCAGATAAAAGACATCTGAGTAGTAACCCCATATATACGCCAGAGCAATATACCACCTTAATTGAAACTGCCACGAAGACTGGCATACCATGTAAGGTTCACGAATTGTCCACAAAGAGTTTTATAATTTTAAATCAATACAAGAACAATGGGGGAAAAATTTTATGATAAATGAAAGTAACCAAAAAGTTATATGTCGTAAATTTAAAATATTACGTGTAGAAAAGAATAACATGGATGCATTTTTTTACAAAACTTCGCACAAGGACACTACGAACACAATAGATAGTATAATTTTAATTTTTAACCTTAAAATATCATGAATTAATGTTTACTGCAATGAATTAAATGTTAAAATCGTTAAAATTTAATAACATTTTCATCAATTGCAGCCAAAGGTTTAAAATTGTTTGCACCGAACAAGTAAAAATCAATTAAAATATCAGTTAAACGGAGTTAAACTTGAAATAATACTACTTTTATAACAGAAAAAAATCATGAAGACACAATCTACTAAAAGATTGCTGATTTCTACCGAAAATATATTGGACATATTAAATAATTTATAAAAAAAATATGTGAGTGTGCATAACACTCACGAGCATTTGATGTGAAATATCTTTGTATTCGGTAGAGTGGAATTTAACATTGTCATCGATTAATTTATTTTATTTAGTTATATAATTATTAATTATTTTATTCCAAAATTTTTCGTTGCAATCACCGTACTTATTTTGAATTAGGGATTATTTAATTTGTTTACCTTTGAAATAGTACACTCAAACTGAGTAAGCGTTACAAAATTCATTCACTTTTGACGTGAATTACTGAAACGCCCTTTTAAGCTCACACATGTGGAATAATGATTGCCTACAAAATCAGTACCAAGCTTGTATCGTGCATTTGCTACTAAATTTCGAGTTCCTGTTAGCCAGCCTCTGATAAATGGCAACGAAGGTTCAAAGCTTGTCTGTGGTCTGAATTTCTTTGTTTTTGTTTTTTTTTTGTAAGTGAAATTTCTTTAGCGGCGTTGGGCAAAAATTTACCATAAAATTTTGAATGAAAAAATACAAAACGATGCGTTTTTCGATTTCTGAAACTCATGAACTACAATAGGTAGTCTTCAAATTTTCACAGAATGTCCCATATCCCCAACAATTAATAAAATGTTTGGAAAAGCCTCAATAAAGAGATTACATTTCCACAACAACAACATGCAGTTTGTACGTGTAAAAATAGTTATAAGAACAACGTGTATGCAAACAGCTTGTGTGTTGTACAAGCGAATGTACAATATGAAGAAGAGAAAACGAGAAACACCCGAAGCTGTGTTGTGTTCGCTTTTGTTCTAGTTTTTGGAGAAGAGGAGGCAGACGGAAAATGTAAACACATCATCTTTTTGCTATGCTTAGCGTGTGTATATGGGAACAAAATTTTACTCCTCTTATTTCGCAATAATTCTAAACGGCAAAACATATGCACTGTACATTGAATTTGTGTATGCATTCATGGGTATATACTAAAGTTTTTTTTTACCGATAAGTTTAATATGCTTACCTTTGACCGACTCTCTGAGTAACCAGTGGGAAAATTGAGCGTATTTACGAAATTCGTAACGACCGAAAAGGCTCATACAAATACTCACACATTCACCTTAACTTATGCTGCTTTGATAATTTCATTCTTCTCTCTTCCTCCCCTTATAAATTAGCACAGGGACAAGATCACATGATGCTTACCCATACACATACCCAAAAAAGAAGAGGTCATTCCATCCTGCTGGAAAATCCAGAGACTTGTGCTCGTCACTAAAGCAGTGAAACCTCCAGGAGAACCATCTTCGAACATGCCTATTTTCCTACTGGAGACGGCTGGTAAGGCACTGGAAAAGATCATACCGAGCATACTCGAGGAAGAAATTCAGCTACTGGGGGCCTCTCCTTGTCTTTAGCAAAGCTCGTTCAACCATCGACGCGGTATTGGAAGTGACCAGGATTGCGCAGGAAACGATCCGTGGCAGACGTTGGGTAGGTGACGCCAAAGAATACTACCTGTAGCAGTCGCAAAATTGTGGAGAGCGCTACAGTTACAATAGGCAACGTGGCAATCACAACAAAAAGTTCGTTGGTGTATCTAGGGATTACCCTAGATCATAGGCTGAGTTTCAAAGAGCACTTGACATACTGCACCATACATACGCTGATGATAGGGTGGCAAGGTCATGCAAGGCCCTCTCGAGGCTACTGCTAAACACGCGTGCTTCTAAACAAGGACTTAGGCTGCTTCTGTTGAATGCAACCAAATCCATTATGCCCTATGGGGCAGCGGTTTGGGTGAAGGCATTGGAGAAGGCCTCATACAAGAGACATCTTGAGTGCGTCTACAGACTAGGAGCGGTCAGAGTCAGCAGGGCATTCCGAACTGTATCAGAGGATGATGCTCTGGTTCTTGCTGGGCTGGTAGCAATAGTCTTAGCATTCATCGAGGCAGCGCAGGCTGATACTTGGGGATCACGGCCCCCGGAAGAGTTAAGAGCATTGCGATCACAATTAAGATGCTCATCCATCAGGACATGGCAGAGCCGCTGAGCTAGTTCAACGAAGGGTCGCTGGACGTGCAGCATAATTCCCAGCTTAGTCGAATGGGTTGGGAGGGAACATGGCGAGGTAAATTTTTTCGTCACTCAGCTACTGAGCGGTCACTGATGCTTCTGGCAGTATCTGTGCAGGTTCCATCACGATGACGGTTCTTGGTGCACACATTGCAATCCGTGATAATATGCATTCGAGTGCAGTGGATATGTTTTCTAATCGTGATCCTGAAAAAATATTCATATATTAATTTCTGCGATTGCAAAGTCTAAAGGTACTTATGTTACGTACCTGGTGTCGCCGTGTGCGTTTGTCGGCGTATTGGTGCTGCGTGTTTTGTTTTTCTGGTGGAAGAGGCGCTTTTCCTCCCAGAAGGTAGGCAAGTTTTAAAAATTTTGCTTTTCAACAAAAAGCGTGAGCGAGACGAACAGCTGATCGTTTTAAAGGGGCCCCGTACACGGAATTTGCACTTTATAAGTAATTGATTTTTTCGTTACTCTTCAAGAAGGGGGTGCTTACTTTGTGCTGTATATGCAAAATATTTGCAAAATTTGTAATATTTACTTATATTAATGGCAAGTAGGCAATCTGTTGATGAGGTGTGCGGCTTAAGCAACGGGTGCAATGCAGAGGATGCTTTTAAGTCGAGCTCCAAAATCATGTGGTCTCTTAGGAAAGTGCTGCAAGTGGCTGATAAAACGGATAAATTAGGGTCAAGGTCAGAGCAGATCAGAAGCGGACCAACGCCGGTAGCTCCGGACTAAGTTCAGCGCTAAAGGAAATGAAAACTCGGCTCGAGGACCCCGTCGCTATCGTGAGTGACAAAGACAAGAGGCACATAAACCAAGCGTTGCGGACAAAATAGGCACTCTATCGTCACTGCAATGTCCGATAATGGAGTTGTGTGCCTCTCAGAAAGAAACGTCTCATATAGGTACACAGAAGGATGTGGCACTCACTCCCCGTGATATAGCCCCACCTAAGAAGACAAGGAAGGCAAATGATAGGAAGAGGAAAACACCACCAAAACAGGCATAGACAACTGATACCCGTTAGCATTTGGGAAGAAATAATACCCCGGTCCTCGCGAAACCCAAAGATGCCGTACCCCCAGAAGCTAATAAAATTTCCGATATGGTGAACGTGCAGGGGCATGAAGTTGTCTGGAGTACAGTTAAGAGGAGAACCAGAGCTAAAGGAAAAGGCAGCGGAGTGCCCGCCTTGATGCTTTGATCATTGAGGCAAAGGATGGAAGGTCATACAGCGACATCGTGAGGATTATGACCCACAATGATGGTCTGAAAGAGGTTAGCGACAACGTGAACCGAATCCGAAAGACGCATCTCCTATTGGAGATGGCTGGCCTCATAAAGGAAAACCTCCAGCAGCTCAAGGACGTAGTGGGCTCGGCACTCGGTAATATCGCATTCAAACGATTGTTAACACAGGAGATACAACTGGTGATCCTTGATATCGACGATGTCACTGATATGGACGATATTATATCTGCCTGTCTTGAGCAATGCGAGGTTGAGGTGGGCAGGGGAAATATCAAAAGTCTTTGACCTGCCTATGCTGGAATGCAGGTGGCCACTCTTAGCCTGCCAACGAAAGCCGTTGTACTCCTCAAAAAAGCCGGCATAGTGAAAATAGGATGGACACGTTGCAGAATCCGAAAGCGGCAGCAGTCTCTCAGGTGTTTCAAATCTGAGTTACAAATCTAGTGGATGCAAGAGTGCGGTAGACAGAATCAAGTGCTGCCTCAGATGTCGAGAAGAAGGGCACCCAGTGAAAACGTGCACTAGCTGGCAGTCGAGACTGTCCTGCGTCGCGTGAAAGTAAAAAAAAAAAACAACGCAATATTCAAGTTACTGCAACTAAACCTGAATCATTGTGTTGCAGCCCAGGACCTACTTTCGCAGACGATCCAAGAGTAAGAGGTTTAAGTTTCTATCTTAAGCGAGCCATACTTGTATGGTAGCGACGAGCACTGGTGCTGTGATGTAGACCGTAAGGCAGCCATACACGTATGCAGTGCCATCTGAAGAGCATTTACCTCAAGAAGATCGTCCAGAAGCTTCTCGAGATCAAAGGTAAATGGGCTTTGGGTGTACAGCTGTTATTTACCCCCCGCCTAAGTGTGAGCAAATTTGGAGTGTTATTGGATGACAAGAGACCGACACCCTGTGATTATCGCCGGCGACTTTAATGCGTGGGCTACAGACTGGGGCTCCACGCTTACAAATTACAAAGCGCGCTCTCTGTTGGAGGCATTCGCATCCCAGTAGTGGATCTCACGTTTGTAAGTCCTTCTCTGGTCAACTCTTCCAAGTGGAATTTGAGCGACATATACTCTGCGAATGACCACCAAGCCATACTCTGTGAGATTACTGCGGACAAAAATATTCCCAGAGCACAGCGATACGCGGTTAGGAGGGGCTTCAGAAAGTCTATACTAATCCCACAAACTTTCTGTTCCGCCTTACAGGTACCAGCTGTAGACGGACCTGGAGAAGATATGGCCATCAAGACCCAGCGGGTAATTAGGCAAGCATGCAGCCAAAAAGATCTGACAGCCGCCATCAGGAGCCAGTATACTGGTAGAACGAAAATATTGAGTTGCCTGGACGCCAATGTATTCTGTCGCGCAGGATATATCAGTGATCCAGGCACTCGAGTCAATTTCTTGAGCTTCGGGATAGCTACAACTCTTGTAGAAGGGCATTGAAGAGCACAGTTCGTGTCAGCAAAAAGCGATGCTTCCTCAACGACGATGTTGAAAATTATCACTGGGGTAAAACCTACCAACTGATTGGCAAAACACGATAGCACACAAGCCGGTCCCTTTTTTGAGTTCCGCCGTGATGTTGCACATCGAGACTAAGATCTTCCCCCACCAGCCGCGATCAAAGGCGGCAAAACACCAGGACCCGTTAAGATTCCAAACAGGGTACTTAAGTTGGCGATAACCCCACAGCCTTAGTTCTTCGCTGATTTAAACAATCTCTGGTTAGTGTGGGGTGTCTTCCCAACCTGGAAAATTCAGAGGCTGGTGCTCATCACCAAACCGGAGAAACCTTCAAGGGAACCATCCTCGTATAGACCAATTTGCCTCTTTTACACAGAAGGCAAAGAACTGTAGAAAATCCTAGCGAACAGGCTCGAGTCAGAAATGCAGCAAACTGGTGGCCTCTCCCCGTCCCAGTTTGGCTTCAGGAAAAAGCGTTTAATCGACGATGTTTTTGAGGATTGCGTAGGTTGCAATCTTTGGCGGGATATGGGTAGGCGGAGACAAGGAATACTGCCTGATCACGGTCGACATACAGAACGCCTTCAACACTCCAAAATGGAACAGAATCATGGAGGTGCTTGCCGACTTTCGAGTCACGAAGTTCCTGCTTCAAAGTTACTTCAGCCAGCGAATTCTCATCTACGACTCTGCAGAGGGTGAATCAACATACCATTAAACCGAAGGAGTTCCCCAAAAGTCTGTTCTCGGACCACTCCACTGGAACATAATGTATGTTGGCATTCTTAGACTGCACTTCCAAAACGGGGTAAACATTGTGGGGCTTGCGGATGACATCGCGCTCGTGGTCGTCGGAAAGCACATTAATGAGATCGTTGAACGGTGGAACACAGCCATTACAACCATCGCTGCATGGCTGAACCGTTAAGGTCTTAGCCTAGTGGAACATAAGACTGAAGCGTTTCTAATTAGCAGTCGCAAAATCGTGGAAAGAGCTACGATAACAGTCGGCAAAACGGCCATCACCACTATAAGATCGCTGGTGTATCTAGAGGTTACCCTAGACTATAGGCTCCCTTTCAAGAAGCACTTAATATACGCCAGTGATAAGGCGGCAAGATCTTGAAAGGCTCTCTCGATGATGTTGCTGAACCCTCGGGGACCCAGGCAAGGAGGCAGGTTGCTGCTGATGAATGCATTCATGCTGTATGGAGCACCAATATGGGCAAAAACACAGGACATAACTGCGTGTACTCAGAGTAATCAGCGCTTTTCGCACTGTAAAGGCAGATGGTTCTCGCAGGGCTGGTGCCAATCGATCTACTTGCCATGGAGACGGCGGAGACCTACGCTTGGAGATCTCGACCACCAGAGGAGGCCAGAGCAGAAATAACTGAAATGAGACACTCATCCGTCAGGATGCGGCAGACCCGCTGGGATAACAAAAGGTCGCTGGACACACAGCCTAATCCCAAGCCTAGAAGACTGGGTCGGAAAGAGGCATGGAGAAGTGAATTTTTACCTCACACAACTCTTGAGCGGTCATGGATGTTTTCGGAAGTATCTATGCAGGTTCCACCATGAAGTTGTTCCATGGTGTATATACTACGGTTACCAGTATGAGGAGGACGCCGAGCACGTTATCTTCGAATACAAAAGATTCGATTTGAGCGGCTTGAGATGAGAGAAGCCATGGAAGAAGAGCATACTGTCTAGTTGTTCACATGTTGGAACGTCCGTCCAATTGGAATGCGGCTTCCAGATTTGCTGCTAGACACATGAAGAAGTTACGCATTCTGGAGAGATCCCGCCGTATTAAAGACGTCGGCTATTTGTGCTGGTGCTAGCCTTAAGAAGCTTTGCTGATCGGCGTCCTGTAAAGTCCTGGTACAACCATCTTTATCTTTAAGTTATTTTATAAATCTATATTTTCTTTCCAAAAACGAACAAAAAAAAACAAACAAAAAAAATTCGTGGAAAACCCTGAGCATGTCATATGCAGATGTGGAAGGTTCGACATGGAGCGGCAAGAGCTCAGTCACGTTCTAGGTGGTCAGCCATCGGTTGAGAACTTAGTAAGCCACATGCTGGAAAACTAAACCAAGTGGGATGCTGTTTCAAAGTTTGCAGCCGATGTAATGAAGAAGCTTCGCTGCCTGAAGAAATCCCGCCAAAGTCAAATTGTCGGCCTTTTGAAGCTTTGCTTAGTCGGCCGTCCCGTAAGGCCCTGGTACTGATGATCTACTATCGTTTTTCTTATTTACTATTTCACTTCTTTTTTTATCCTGTTTTTCTGATGTACCTTAAGTGCTACGTTTCTTCTTTTTCAAATAAACGAACAAAAAAAAACGATCACACGTTACTTGCCCATACATACACTTTAGCTTATATCTGCTTTAACAACTTCATTATTTCATTATTGTCGGCTTCCATGCCAACACATCACACAATTTTTCAAAACAGCAGACCCCTTTATCGTTTTGAACTCACACATGCAATTCTCTAATAAGGATTGACTAGAAAATCAGTTGCAAGCTTATGTTGTGCGTTCGCTACTAATTCCTTGGTAGCCGAGTGTGTTAAGCACGGTCTTTCATACATGGTTTCGTATGTTCAACGCCTGCCTGAGGTTTGGTTTTTAAAATAATTTTAATTTTTAATTCATCATTCTTGAACCAAACTTTAAAGCGATTGGACGTGTTCATCACTGCTCCTCCTTCAGTTTTCTAATTTTCCATCAAGAAACATTAATTCTTTCTGTTCCTTAACCAAAGTGTTACGATGAGCTCTGCTAGTCAACAGAGCAAGCAGCCACCAGAAATACTTATTTCTCGTTTGTTGCAGCCGAACCCAAAAACAAAAATAAAGCTTCCTTGTCTATCACAAAGCTTCATGAGCATAGAGCAAGATCTTGTTCTCCTGCTTTGTGCTCTAGTAAAGCAAGCACCCAACAATCATTATCATGGAGCGCCCAGTGCCCTTCTACGCAAAGTCTGTATATAACATCAGTAGCGTCATTTGCCACTACAACAACAATCACGGTCTTTTTAACTTTTGTACCGATAGCAGCAGCACTGGCAACAACAAACACACTACTGTAACTAACAGGCTCAATTGCATTGTCAAACGCTAAAGCACCTCCAACTGTATCGATCACTTCACCAGCAATAACAATTATAACAGAACCTTACCCAGGTACAACGCCGATCAACCATCATCAAGTTTTACAACTGTAACATCAAACCTCAGCAACTATATTACAAAAAATAAAAGATGTAGATAAAAGCCAGAAAAAATAGCTGAATATCCAATCAGCAGTAAAAAACAGAAAAACAAAACACAAAGGAAATATCAAATGGCTCGACTAAACTCAACACAAACAACTCTACAAAATTACTGGTTGAACCCCACAACAACTGACAGTGTAACGGGAAACTCGGTAGCCAATGCAAATCAAACAAGCTACAATACAATAAATAACAAGGATTATGAACATACTAAACCAAGAATAATGAAAATAAATAAACCACCCCCAGTTTATGTTCAAGGAGTTGAAAATATTGAGTCATTAACCAATCCACTTGATAAATCCATTGGAAAAAACTTCATACTTAAAATTCTTCATAACAATGATGTCCGAATTCAAATAAGCGAACCTAAGCAATACTCAGAAGCTATAAAAATGATCAGTGGAAAAACACTAAGTACTATACATACAAAGCAAAAGAAGACAGAAACTTCAAGGTAGTACTAAGAGATCATCACCCATTCCATTACCCAGAAGAAATTAAGAATGATTTATTGCAGTAACTGCCAAAAATACGTTCACACTAAGAATTTTTGTTCAAGAGATCCTATTTGCGTTTTAGTGTGCAGGAAACCACAAAACTATAGATTGTAAACTAACAAATGAAAACAATCAAAAGACTACAGAATGGTTCAAATTCTGGAATATCAAAATTATGAACAAAAAGCGCAACAAGTAATAAATACTAATAAACGCTACGCTACTCTGAGAAATACTCAAATAAATGGGACTAATATTAATAATGGCACAGAAGCAAAATACCTCAGCATGCACCTGGACCACAAATTGAACTGGAAATTTCATTAAAACAAAAAAAGGAACAAATGCAAAATAAATTTAGACAATTATATTGACTACTAAACAAAAAATCCAAATTATCACTACGCAATAAATTACTAATCTATAACATAATGATGAAACCTATTTGGACTTATGGCATACAATTATGGGGTACTGCGAAAATTACTAACACTAATTTTATCCAAAGACAGCAAAGTAAAATTCTCAGTACTCTAGTTAACGTAATGGTACATTCGGAACGATGAGATACATAAATATTTAAATATACGATCAGTTAATGAAGAAATTAAAGTAAAAAGCTCCAAGTACCAGGCTTCAACTACATACAAACAAAAAAGTAAACATGCTACCGATTAAAGAACTCAGTCTTCCAAGAAGATTAAAACGAAAATGACCAGTCGACCTGATTTAAAAAACATCATAGTGTGATATAATTAGTATATGCCTAACAATAAAAATATAATATAATAATTAATTCACTATACAAATATATAAGATGGAAGTAATTGTACCGACAGCATAATTTTAACCCATATTAGTTTAAATCAGTAATAAGTCACATCATAAGACAAATTACTTAAACGTTTGGGAAATAAAAAACAAAACTTTAAATTTTTTTTATTTTAATAAATGTTCCATTATCAATAATGTAAAATAATTATCCATTTTTTGCTCACTTAAATTTTTATTCTTTTATTTAATTACATATTCTTATAAGATGATTGAGCTATTCTATAGCAGATTTTCATATAAAATGATCCAAAATGACGAATTAATTTTTCATAATGTGTTCTATTGCCAATTATTTGTAATAATTACAAATTGTCGAAACAATACCAACTTTTTTTATACAAAACTCACGTTGTCCTCCGTCGGTCACTCATCCGATTACTTACCGCAGCTTATCTTGCTTAATCAAAATATCGCAAGGCAAGCCGTTAACCAATATTTTTTTTGTTTTTTTTTCTTTCTATATTTGACTTTTTCCCCCAAGTTGAGAAGCCTAATTTTGTCATATGGAGTTTGCAAATCTTTAATATCCCTTTGTTTAATATCTCATAATGGTAACTTGTAAAAACATAAGCTGAAATTACTAGAAGCGTTAATAAATTTTTAATATTTTAAGTATTTTTAATAGAAGTAGAAACAATCAAAAATGTATTCTAACACACCTAAATATCGTACTAAAGGAAATGACAACCAATACCGATTTCCCAAAGACAAAAACAAAACTCGTCAAAAATACTTCATGATTTCTTAACACTTACTTTAGACTATTTGAATGCGTATAAGATTTAATGTTCCGTTTGTCCATACAAACTTTTTCAAAATGTGTGTCTTCGTACACGTGATTGAAGTGAAACTTCTTAAAAACAGACAGAGAGAGATATCTTTCTAAAACAAATACAACATTTGCATGAGCAAAGGTATATTCATATTTCTCACTTTAGTATATTCCCATGAATGCATACACAAAATTATTGTACAGTGCATATATTGTGCCGTGTAGAATTTTTGCGAAAGCAGAAGAGTACAATTTTTTTTCCTGTGTACACACGCTATGCTAGCAGAAAGATGATGTGTTTACGTTTTCCGTCTGCCTCCTCTGGAACAAAACGAATACAACACAGCATCGTGTGTTTCTCGTTTTCTCTTCTTCGTACATTCGCTTGTTTTTGGACAACACACAAACTTTTTGCATGCATGTTGTTGTTATAAATATTTTTATACGCACAAACTGCATGTTGTTGTTGTGGAAATGTAATCTCTTTATTCAGGCTTTTCTGGTGGATATTCCAATAATTGTATTATTTGTTAGGGATATGGCAATAGAAATACACATTCTGTGGTTTAAGACTCTACCTTCACGAGTTTCAGAAATCGGAAAACGTATCGTTTTGTAAAATCAAAAAAATCAAAACCACAGACAAGCTTTAAACCTTCGTTGCCATTTATCAGAGGCTAGCTAACAAGGAACTCGAAATTTAGTAGCAAATACATGATACAAGCTTGGTACTGATTTTATAGGCAATCATTATTCCACGTTTCAGTAATTCACGTCAAAAGTGAATGAATTTTGTAAAGCTTAAATTCAAAATAAGTACGGTGATTGCAACGAAAAATTTTGGAATAAAATAATTAATAATTATATAATTAAATAAAATAAATTAATCGATGACAATGTTAAATTCCACTCTACCGAATACTAAGATGTTTCATATCAAATGCTCGTGATGTCCAAGATATTTTCTGTTTTCTTCCAATTTGGCAAGCTTTAATAAACTGAAGTTTACAGACTGGTAACATACACTGTACAGATTTGATGTAAAAAACAGCATTCTTAACAGTGCGGCTTTCAAAGCTCTTTGTAAGATAATTTTTGTGATATTGTCAATGTAAATGAAATGAAAATAAAAGAATACCGTTAATCTTGGAACTTATTGACTTATACCAAAACTTAGGAAAGCAAAAATGGAAAAGTTGGTATGCCATTTTAAAGAAACCTTAATCAGAAGTAAGTTACCTTATTTTTATTTTCAGTTCATTCAGTTATTATGGTATAAGTCAATCAGCAATCTTTTAGTAGATTGTATCTTCATGATTTTTTTCTGTTATAAAAGTAGTATTATTTCAAGATTAAATCCGTTTAACTGATATTTTAATTGATTTTTACTTGTTCGGTACAAGCAAATTAAAACCTTTGGCTGCAATTGATAAAAATGTTATTCAATTTTAACGATTTTAACATTTAATTCATTGCAATAAACATTAATTCATTATATTTTAAGTTTAAAATTAATATTATAGTATCTAGTATGTGTTTGTAGTGCCATTGTGCGAAGTTTTATAAAAAAAATGCATCCATGTTATTCTTTTCTACACGTAATATTTTAAATTTACGACATATTACTTTTTGGTTACTTTCATTTATCATAAAATTTTTATTATTTTATAAAACCCTTTGCGGGACAATTCATGAACCTTACATGGTATGCCAGTCTTCGTGGCAGTTACAATTAAGGTGGTATATTGCTCTGGCGTATATATGGGGATACTACTCAAATGTCTTTTATCTGCTTTTCTATTACGCTGTGGACATTATCTCCTTTATTTTGTGAGTGCCCTTGTATTAAATATTTATAATTAATGCTTCGTAACTTATATTTTTCAACAGCATAGCTATACATTTAAAGCAGGTATTTGTTGTTTTTTTTGTTCACAGCAGTTATCTGAATAGAAAATTAAATCTATATCTTGAGCATTTCATGCCCTTTCCACAAAACTCTGCATATAAAGAAATACGCCGGTTCCAATCTCATTGGACCCACTCTTTCCTTCAACTTCGGTCCAAAAATCAATTCACATGTTTTACGTAGAGGTCACTAATCGTTAAATTGTATCAATATACTTTACTTTTATAATAAGAGCACGAAGTAAACCCCTTTGGTAATGAAAGTATTGCCTGCAAGGTCATATAAAGCAAAATTGCAGTTTTCCTTATCATATACTTTTTCTTTTCTGCATGTCTTTTTTTTCCTGGTGTAAAGTGTATTCCTGATTCAAAACTCTTTTTCCATTTTCATCTGCATCTAAAAACGATTCGCGATTTTTAAATAAAACAAATGTTAAATTTTTCATCAAATATTCTATGAAATATTATTTTGCTTCCATGTGGTAAGGTCTCAGTTTCACGTAATTGTTGTCTCTTATACTATTTTTAATTGCACATGATTTCTATGCTCCCCATGAAGGTCAGGCTCGACAAAATCTTCCTCACTTTTTTATTATTGCCGTGTATAATGTTTTGTCGATTATATCAAAAGTTGCTTTGAAAAATTGTTTGCATACTCTAATGGGGGTTGCGTCCACCCTTAAAGCAAGCGTTATTTAATCTTCGAAACTGTTGTGTATGGGAGTACCTATACTTTGGCTTAGTTGGACTTGTGTGACTTGCTATGAACTCTCTTTGCCTTTGCAAATCACTAGTATTCCAAAATTTATGGAAAATTTGAATGCGTGATGATTCTGTAATTTTTCCAGTGGATACTAAAGGATACATTTCTCCACAAGGTGGACGCAAACTCTTTTCATTCATGAAAACAGTTATAAACTTTAAAACAGCAACAAATCAAAGTAATGTACTTTATGCGCAACACTTGATGTTAGTTTTGTTAGAAGACACCTTGCAACTAGAAATATTGCTGTTTACTTGAACGTGAAGCCACTCACATAACAATAACAGAGCCGTTTCGGGATTTCTTATGTGTAAAGCGTAGAGAAAAAAATAACGGATTTCGACAGCGATTAGCCATTCCTAATTGTATATTGTTTTTTAATAAAAACTCAAAAATTGCAATTTTTTTAGTTCGTGATTTCTTGTAGGTAGAGAGCGATATTCATATGCATTAATTGTAAAATACATTGGAATACACGGTCTCTCGCAAAGTTAACGAGACGTATTCAAATTCGCTATTCATAATGATGGTATCTTTTGAAGGGAGTATGAGTTCAAAAGGTATATCATTCACTGACATTTGTCAAAATTTCATAACCAACGGACAATTAGAAGCCGAGTTATTGCTTTATAAGTGGTAGTCTGCTTATAGCATCGGTCGAACTTCGAATAAAGAGCAAATATTAACTTTTGTTTTAAACTTAAATGAACTTTTACTGAGACATTTGAATCAATGAAACAAGTGGTGGTGACAATTGTTTATCCAGTGCCAGAGTCCATGAGTGGTTTAAACGATTCAAAGAAGATCGTGAAGACATCAATGAAGACGAACATTCCGGTCAGAAAAATTTCATGACTATATCAAGTAACATTAAAATTATGCGTGCATTTATAAAAAGAAGAGCCAAAACTTTGTTGCGATACATGGCAATGGAATTGAACATATAAAAAGATTCACTTTATCGCATTTTGACTGAAAAATTAGGACTCGCTTTGTTTCACACAAATTGATTGATGATCAAAAATTGGCTCATTGTTCGACACTTATAATTGATTTTTTGACCAAAAATCACATTTTAATCGTCAACTGCACACCGTACTCTCCTGATTAAGCACTTTGCGACTTCTACTTCTTCGAACAACTACATTTTGCACTGAAAGGAAAGCGCTATGCCGATATTGAGACCGTACAAAAGGCGTCTACCGCAAATCTGAAGAACATTCCTACAGAACGGCTTAAAAATTCATTCGACATGCTAATTGAAAACTTTCCAGGTATAGGCTACCTACAAATGACTGGATTAATAGCAAATAACTGTTTTCTTCGAATCTGTAGATTTTGTTTTGTTCGTTTTCGTTTGTTTTGTGCTCTTCGAATTTAATGCATTTAAGGTATTATCGTTGTCAAATTTTACATATAGCAGCAACAAATTCTTTACAGAATCCACAGTTAATTTTGATTTCAAATTTTCCAACACCTGATATTCGTTTGGTAGCCCGGTAAGCAACAATGATACCGTCACTTCATCGGCGATGTGTAATCCAACGGTTTTTACTTTTATAGAGGACTTTAACATATTCCTGAATAGAAGAATATTGCTCCAGCTTAAGCGGTACTAACTTTTTAAGCAATTAAACTTTGCGCGTTCACCCGCTCTGTGCAAAACTGCAATGCATATCAAGCCTCCTTTGACTTTTATGGTTTTTCAATGTGTCATTGTTGACAAATTACATGGCAACTAGCACGATTAACCGGAAAATGATAAGTAATCGGTTTAGTAGTATCGAAAATTTTCTCTGGGTTAATCGTTAAAAGCGGTTATTTACTCGATTGATCGAAAATTTTGAGTGAAGTGAAAAAAGAAGTGAATTATTCATTCGAACATCACTGTATGAAAAATAAAATCTCTTGATGGTGTATTACACCAATGATTTGTTTTGACGAGTTCGAAAAGAACGGTTGGTGATTTCCATGACATGAATGATTAACACACAATCAAAATTAAATAAATATGAAAAACTAATTGTTCTGTGGCAACTCGTGCCAAGCCGAGAGAGCACACACGCAGCCACAAGCGTAATGGTGTATGATCTTGCTCTCCTGCAGCGTCGCTGCACTTCAGTTCTCGTTGGGACTGAAGTTTAATTTTAAAGAAAAAAAAAAACAGTAATAATACCGCATATGTATATTGAAGTATCACAGAAATATATATAGGAATATAGATGTCTAGACAGATTTGACGAAGTAATAGTGCATTTACACTAAGCTGAATCTGAAGTGACTCAACATGAATCGACTTTGGGTTTACACTGTTGATTCAGAGTCAGAAACAGCTCTATTTTGTTTTTAAAACTTAAGTTGTTCTTTGTGATTGTTGTCTGATTCAAAGGTCGATTCAACTGCAGAATTTAAATCAAAAGCGGTGGAAGAACTTTAGCAAAAAATCATTCCACTGGATTTAAATGTTAAAACCAAAGACTCGAAAGCACTGCCTTGTTAATCCAGCATTTTCGGATAATCAACCTTTCAGCCTAATGTCCTTTATTAAGGCCGTTGAGTGGACAATAGCGCTGTGTAACGGGGACGAATCCATAATAAATTATGGATTACAAATTATTGTGAATGAGAAGATCACAGGGGAAGCTGCTAGATGCATCAGAACAATCGAAGAAAATCCACATTGGGTTTGAATTAAAAACATTTTTATGGAGTACTTCAACTAATCACAACATATGGTGAGGTCTTCAACAAAGCAAGAATGGTTAAAGTAAACAGTTTGAAGGAACTTTTAAGAGAATGTATTAAGTTCAAACATGACATAAACGCAAATTTACCTCTACGACGAAATTCAACCTAACTTTTAAATGGTAATAATAAAAATATTCTATCATAGAACAAAATATGGCAAAACTTGACAAACTAGTCCAATACGTAATAACAACTCCAATATTCCCCGTCAAATAAACCCAAAAGTAAGCCAATCAGGACAGAGTAAGATATCTATCGCGTTGACACCCATCAAAATAATAATGGATTTTGAAAATACCGAGGAAGAAGCGGAAAGCATTAATGGTTAAGAAACTGTACATTTTTTAAAGCTACCTCGAAATGTAAATTGTCAATAATAGTCATATCTATCGGACGATAGAGTATCAGATACCTTGTAGATACAGGATCTTCTATTAGTATAATAAAACCATATCCACTTTTACAAGATTTTGACGAACAAAAATTAGGTAACGAACTCTAGTAGGAGCCGACTAAAACACAATAAGTTTTATAATATGGACCTCTCTCACTTAAATAAAGAGAAAAGAAGTACAATACATAAAGTGTTATGTAAATTTAATGACTTCTCATAAAGAAGGAGATGTGTCATCTGATACTACAGACGGTTGTAATGAAATAGTGACAACAATAAGTTAGCACCTTGCTTCAAAAGCATGTAGAAATCCCCAAATACACGAAGAAGAAATTCAATCACAAATACTTTCACAGGGTATAATAAGGGAAAAACTCGCCGTACAACAGTGTGTTGTGGATTATGTCCATAAAAAAAATAAAAATAATTTCGGGAAAAAATTGGCTATTAGTAATAGACTATTTATCAGGGATTCTGAATATTATTAGGGCATGTACATTGTTTCACGACAATAGATTTAGATAAAGGATGCACATCAAGTTCCCCTAAAATATGAAGACAAAAGAAAAGCAGCCTTTGCAACACCTCAAGGCGAATTTAATCGTATGCGTTTTGCGCTCAAGAACGCCTCTTCAAGGCTGGTGAACTGTATCCTTCGCGAGTTTATTAATATTTGTGTGGTATATGTTGGAACTATAACATAACAAAGATTTAATTAACAATCATTTTCTGTTATCGGTTTTTGGGTCGATAACATCTAAGTACATTAAGTTATAAGTAAACGAAATCTCTTTAAAATATCGTTTGAACACTAGCTAATACTAAGCCAATAAAACCTCACTTGTAGAAAAACAACTATGTGCGTCGTATGATTAAAAATTTCAACAGTATATCGATGATATTCTGGTATTTGCCACATTCTGAGAGGAATATTTTATCCATTTTAACTTCTTTATTTGAAGCATTAAGAAGGGCTAAGCTCAAATTCTAAGTAAACAAGCATTATTAAACCAATTATCCGAAATCTTAAAATACCAAATACACAAATCCTTTTTGGGAATGACAAGTTTCTATCGCAAATTTATAAAAGATTATGCACAAATAGCTTACCCTTAAATACCTAAAGAAAAAACAACCAGTGAATTTAAACATTCATTATGTTTGCTTTTCAACAATCAAAACACTTAGTGACAAACCCGCCAATACTCAGGTACCGATGCTAGTATTTTCGCAATTGGCGCCATTTTATCACAAGATGACCACCCAATTACTTTTGCTTCACGAACAATGAACAATCATGAAACCAATTATGTAACAATATATATATATATATATTGGAAGCGCAAATTAATAATCCGGGATTCACAAGAGATGTCGCTACTCATGCTATAAGCATCTGTCAAGGTTGTTCTATACTCCATTTGAAAAATACATTTGACAGCTTCAATTTCCAGTATGTAACATTTGCTTGAAGTGTAAACATATTTTTTGTTCGGTTTTTATCTACCAGTCGTGAAGATTTGATTTATTAACGTGGCGCGGAATTTTCATCATCACAGAAAGTATCCTCATCTGGTCAAATATTGGTTTCCTTTCCTTGCTGTTGGCTTTCCAGCCTGCGGTGATTGTGATTTAGTTGACATTGATTAAAATGGATTAGTTTAACTATCTTCTCACTAGCCTTCTTGTCCTCTAAATGTGAAACATTATTTGGTTGTACTGGAGCTCTATCATCTAATGCGGCACTTTTAATTTCCACAGCGGCCCCCGTTATTGGTCCACATTTGTAACGTGAAGCCGGCCGAAAACACAGAAACTTATGATTTGACTTCCTTGCTTAACTTTCAAAGTCACCGGCACTGCCTGTAATTTCTTATCCTGTTACTTTATTCATGTTGATTTTACTTCTTAGTACCCTTCCCATATCGTTTTAGTTCTACCGACAGGATTCTCACGTGGACCAAATCCAATCCGCTAAATCATGAGAAGAAGCCTTTGAATTTCAGATAGCTTATTTACGAAATTTTCGAAACTTGGGACATCATATTGGGTGAGACTTTTAATAATGCGGGATTTACAAGAGATGGCGATACTCATGGCATAAGCATCTGGCAAGGTTGTCCTATACTCCATTTGAAAAATACATTTGACAGCTTCAATTTCCAGTATCTAACATTTGTTTGAAGTGTAAACAACATATTTTTTTTCGCTCTCAATATGTATAATTTCGTACCAACAAAACAACATTTGCGGGAAGTTCTCGTTTACTTCTTTAA